>JADLZK010010790.1:600000-827891 GCA_015847255.1 Hyparrhenia diplandra
GCCCGCGGGGGCTGGATCGAGCCCCCGCGAACTCCTCCACCAGGTCCCGACGCACACGTGGTGCGACATGATCTTGCCGGCGCCTCAACTCCGCCTCGCGGCCTCCGTCTTGACCGGCTTCACCTTCGCCCACGGAGACGGACTCCGGAGGCGCCCGAAAAGCCCCTCCCATCCTCGAGCTTGTAGTAGAACCCGGTGGTCCGGCCGGTCGGCCGCCCACTTGTTCAGCTTGCCCGGCGGCGGGGGCCTCCACCCGTTCGGGAATGAAGGTGCACACGCTGTATCGGGGCGAAACACCTCCAGTATCCGTTGACCCGACGGTGCGGGCCGGGTGTGCACCGCGTGGCTGCCCACGGCCATCCACCGTGGGCTCCAAACCGACGGAGCGGCAGGCCCCACATTGGTGGCTAGCCGAGGGAAACAGACGCCCGTCGGTGGTGGAAGCGGAGGTTGAACCTCCGCAGAACCGCCAGCACAAACTCCGACGCGGGGAAGCGGAGCCCCGCGTGGAAAAATTCTTCGAAGATGATCACCTCGCCTTCCTTCGGGGAGGGGACCGTCTCGCCCTCCGAAGGAGCGAAACCCCTTCTTCCCGAACCACTTGCTATCCTTTTGGAACTTCTTCAGCGACTTCTCGGTGCTCTTGCTCGAGGGAATTCGAAGCTCTCGACAATGGTCTTGGGCCTCATCGTCTCCTTGATCCGAGCCATCGAAGCCTAGCATAAGCGGCGGGACGAAGCACCCTCCGAAAATAGCAAGAAGGGGAACCCTCCGCGCAAGAAAGCAGCAGGGCTATAGCGGGGCAGCAGCAAAAGCAAGAGCGCAAAAGCAAAGAGCAAGAGCGAGAGCCTGGGGGCGAATGGTGAGCACAAACCCTAACCTCCACCTACCGTACATATTTATAGGCGCGGCGGGGACGGGGGTGCGCTGAGCAACGGCGACCCCGAGGATCGCGGCCCGGATCCCAAAGACACGCCCAACCCTCCGATCTGCGCCACACAAGCGAACGAGCGGCATCCGTACACCCCAAACAAACACAACCCACCCCGATCCGCGTCACCCTCAAATCAACCAACACCATCCCTCCAAGTTCGACAAAACCCTAGCGCACAAGAGCAAAAGGGCCAAGGCCCACCTCCGCGAGGCCCACGAGCACCCGGGGACGCCGCTGGCAGGGCCCATGGGGTGGCGAGCACGCCACCCGCACGGGACCCTCCGAAAAGACTTTTTATTTGCCGGCCCCCTCGGAGGGAACCGGACCTTCGAGGGGGGCTGCTGTTGGGGAGGGCGACCCTCGCCACCCCCGGCAGCCCCCGCAGGCCTCACTACGGGGGGCCAAGAACTAACCTCTTTTAACAAGTTATGAAGTCTTGCAGGGACCGGCGAGCGGAGGACCCTTCGCTAGAGTACGAAAGTGGTGAGGCTTCACCTCTCCGCCAAGGGTAACCTCCGAAGATGGCGGTCAAGGCGGGGAGCGGGGCAGCCCCCTAAGCCGCGGAGGGAGCGCCCGGCGAAGGATCTCGTCAAGCGGCACGAGCCCAAGCGGCGGGAAAGAATAACGGAGGAGCCACCCCGAGTCATCCCCTCCGCAAACCACTCAGCGCCGGCGGCGGCAGCTGGGAAACCCTATGATCCCAAAGAAGGGAGAAGTCACACGTATATTTCCCGTCATCGACCTTGTACAAATAGTTACTAGCTTGCCCCTGTGGGGGCCCAGATGTAAGTGAGTATTCCCCCACCTACCGTGTACCAAATTGTAAATCAGCCCCTCTGACCCCTTGTATTCCTATAAATACCGGTGCGGGCACTAGGAAAGGGATCGGTTGTTGGCCAGTTTAAGTGCCATTTACTCGTTTTCGTCACATCTACGTCTTGCCTCGCGTATCGACTTATCTCTCCTCCTTCGGAGGCTCGGGTGCCCTCCGATCCTCCCGACCCTTGGCAACCCCAGCGAAGGTCGGGCAGACCGGAGGCCTCCCTCGTTCCTCGTCCCATGTTCCTGACTCATCCTGTGGGAAGCCCTCGCCCCCTTCCGCCCCCTCGGGAGCCGAAGGCTAAGGGGCAGGAGTGAACCCCACAAGCCATATCTTTGATGTAGCTATGCAGTTATCAGTCTTGGTCGCTAACTGATTCTTCAAGCCAGTTGATATTACGCTTCCCAATATGGCTGATTTTGTTCCATTCAGAGCTACCCAGTGATAAGGAAGATTCGTGTAGCTTCTTGTTGCAATTCAACTCGAAATACCTTGGGCTTACCGCTTGCAGGTATTCTGGGAGTGTGTCCATGGTTTCGTCCTCCGGTCCAAGGCTGTCGAGTGCTGTGACACCTTCTAGAACCGTCAACTTTGTGCAGCGAACGATCCTAATCTTCTGCAGCCTGGGGAGTCCGCTGATCCTGTTGAGCTCAGGGCAGTCAAACACATCAAGTTTCACAACTGAAGGGAAGTTCTCCACATGTGTCAGGTTGGTGAGCTCGTACAGTTCTAGTTCTCTAAGTGCATGCCTCTTGCTGCTGGCGAGGCCAGGTGGAAGACAGCTCAGCTTGCAATTCCGGATTTGGAGTGTCTCAAGACAAGGCATGGCTATGACAGTTTCCATGTCACTATGCTCCTCATTGTCATTCCATTCCCACTCCTCCAACTCACATAGCCCATCCAGATATAGACATCTCAGTTTAGGAAATGGCGTTGATGTAACAGTAGAAGCTCCAGCGGCCAAACATGATGAAACTTGGAATTGGGGCCCGATATGCTTGATGGCTGGTGCATCCGTGATGTCCAGATATTCCAAATTCGGGAGGCAACATAGACCGTCAGGGAGTTGGATGCAGCAAGGTGGGTTCTGCGGCCTTAAATACCTTAGGCTCTTAAAGTCTACTGATGCTGGAGCACACATCCAGTTCGGTAGCTGGCGACCAATATATCCCCCACTCAAAGTAAGATCCTCTATGCAGGTTGGCGGGCATAGCTTCCAATACCTCCTCTGTCACACTCTGTTGCTGCTGCTGCTCTGCCTCACCACCGCCTATCCCTATAGTGTGTCCACATGGATTATAGTTCAACTCTAGATACCCAAGGTGGTGTTTGCTGCCAATCATGGCCTTTTCAGCCATCTGGTTATCCTGCACCTTCTCTATGCCATGTAATGTAAGATCCTTAAGCTGGGAGAGAGGCTCCAGCTCCTGCAAACTGCACCAGCTACTGCTTGTATCCATGTCCGTGTGTACTGGAAAGCCATCAAGTGACCTTAGATTTATTAACTGACTGAACCCCTTAGGAATGACACTAACATTTGATCCTACGATGCTAAGAGATCTTAGATGCACTAGTTTTATGATGCTCCTAGGAAGATGGCCTAGTTTCTCACCGCTAAGTAGTTGAATGTAAAGAAGAAACTTCATCTTGTTGATGTCACCTGGTAGTCTAGATATATCACTATCTTCTATGTGAAGGTATCTTAAGTGCTTTAGCTTTGATAGAGAGGGAACCAAGGTATCAGAGTCAGCAAACCTTATGTACAGTACCCGCAGACAAGAGAAACTACTGAGCGAATCACCAGGAAGATCAAGGTTTACTCTAGAATTTATAATTAGTGTCCTAAGTGATTCTCGCCTTTGCAAAATGCCCCAATCCAGTACTGAAATGATTTGTTCTACGGAGAGGCGACGGACATGCATGCTACCACCACCACCACCACCAATACCAGTAGCAGCCTGTTGTCTACCAACGACCACTAGTGATTCTTCTCTTGCCATGTATTCAGCAAAGGTGCGCACCACATCATGCATGGCGCACCTGTATCCACTGAGAGAATATCCTTGTATAGGTTCTATAAGGTTCCTCTTTATTAACTCTTGGTAGCACTCATTTGCCATCTCTTCAAACTCATGTGAAATAGTACTACTACCATTCAAAGGTTGGATAAATCCTTCACTTATCCACATCGTAGTTACTACATCATGTATGAGTTTTCCACCTTTAGGGAATAGTGAGCAGTACAGAAAGCATTGCTTCAATTGAGGAGACAAATCTTCATAACTCAAGTATAGCCGGTTGTCTAATTCTGGAGGCAGTCCGGTTAATGACCAAGCTGGCTTGTTCAAAACAGACTTCCACTCATGCTCACTTGGGTATTTTGTGCTCAAGAGTCCTCCAATCACTTTAATTGCAAGTGGTAATCCATCACAATTCTCAAGAATTTCCATCCCGACAGTCTTCAGTTGGTCAATTCCAACCACCTGCCAATAAATTAATTTAAAAATTCTCATTTCTAACAATGATCACATTGTTTATGTACCATTTTCAAGGAAATATCTTATTCCGTATGCCTTAGGTTGGCAAACGAATTAAGAGAGTACCATACATTATTCGAAAATAAGCACAAGACTAGAATGGGCCGAATTAAAGTGGAATCTGCATGCCCGAAACACTAATATGAAGAATCCGTGCATTGCAATTATGATTTAAGTGCTCTCATTTGGGAAATAGGAGGACTGTACTACAAAAAAGTTTTCTCTTGCCTACTACAATTGTACTTTATATGGTGCTCTCTTTTGTGTTTTAAATTTTCTGTGTCAGTTATGGGACGACTAAGATAGCTGAAAATATGAAACTCCAGGTATATACTACCAATTATAATTAGGAGTACTACCCTCATTAACCGGTGCTCTCGCACGGGGCTAGAATTTTAGACATAAAAATGAGATACTATCTAATACTCGGACAGGAATAACAGTGCTGACCTTATCAGAATTTTTATGCTTAAATCTTGTAATGATTGACACTTTACTCTATAGTATTCTTAAAGACCCGGGAAAATATTTTTACCGATGGTCTCCACACTTCTCAAGATCGATGAAGGAATTATAGTTGTACTATAAGTAAAGACATCAAATATTGTAGTTAAAATACATAATGCTTGATATTCTTGATAGAGCTAGACATGCACATAATTTTTGGATGTGGGAGTAATGGCTACTCTAATCCTAACACTTTGTTATAACATTTGAACATGTCATCTAGACCATTGTTTTGTGGCTTTTCTTTCTGCTACTGCGTAACTTCATATGATTTCTATTAAATGAAGTCTACTATACTAGTTGTATAGATCGAGTATTGACAGACGAGACTGACCTGGTCAGGCTGCAGCTATCTCTTGAGCAAAGACCAAGCATCGTCGTTCTCTAGAGGCTTGACACGGTGTTGGTGCAGGGGGGCTTGCATCTGTTGGGGCAGTTGTGCAGATCTTGTAGTGACCAGGACACGACTTCCAGGTACTTTCTTGCTGGCATTTCTGACAGGGACACCAAGCACATGGTTCCATGCATCATGACTCCATACATCATCCATCACAAACAGAAACCGGCCTGTTGAAAGGGTGTTGATGAGGTTGTCGGTGAGAGTGCTCTTGTCTTGCCTCCCACCATGGTCTCCACCAGCATTTTCGATTGTAGTCCTCAGTAGCTCAACCACGTCGAATTGTTGGGTGATGCTTAGCCATATCTTTGTTTTAAAGTGCTCTTGGATGGCTGCATCATTGAAAATCTTTTGGGCAAGGGTGGTTTTACCCATGCCGCCTGCACCAATGATAGACACCACTTTGATACTATGATTATCACCATCATTTGCGGTAGGCACCTGAACAAGTTCCTTTGTATCCCTCTCTATCTGTTCTCCAACTATGGCTGACTCGTCAACCTATGAACTTGTCCTGTAGCTAGATAACTCAGTAGCAGTTAGCTTCCTTGGGTCCACGTTAGAACCAATGCCAATATTGAACTTGTACTTGTCTGCCTCCTTGTAGATGCCTTCCAGCCGCTGGTTCAGCTCCTTGATGCGGCTGCCTATCTTGCGTGCAAACACAGGACTCCGCAGGCAGAAAACCAATGGCTGGAAGCAGCCAGGCGACTTATGCCCCACAGAGCCACCGTCTCTAGACTCCCTCCGCTTGTCAGCCTCGAGCTGGCACAGGTCGAGGATGTCAGTGGCATCATACATGGCATTCTTGAGCTTTGTTGACCACCTTTGCACGCTCATGTCCGTGATGCGCCTCCTCTCAGCATCGGCGAGGAAGGCTTTGAGGCCTTCCATGTTGTCCTCCAGCTTGGTGATCTCGGTGGAGACTCCCAGCAACATGGAAACCTCATCTTGTGCCATGTCTGTTATCAGCTTCTTGACGTAGGGTGCCAGGGCGTCGAGGACGGCCACCATGGCTGGAGCGCACCTCCTACATGAGCAAGTAAAACATAAAACATTAGATGCATGGATCTGGGATATCTGCTGGCCCCGTTAGTCAACTGTAACTGTAACGAATCGTGTCTGACATAGGAAGAGGAAGTCAAATTAGACCCCAGATTAACTGCTAACTTGCGTAGGCAGGAACTAGAACTACACTGTGGAGCCCAAGAACCATCGGCAAAGCAAAGCAAGCTAAATATAGTTTTAATTGAGCAAAGAAATATAGATAGAAAGAGGGATCAGAGCAGATCGAAGGAACCTTGCTTCTCGGTTGATGTCGGCTGTACGTAGCCACCAGCAGGTACAGCTAATGATTTCCTGTGCTGTGCTACAAAGAAATAAAAGGACCGGATTGGATTGTCGTGGTGAAGCTGAAGAGATTTTTGAGCCGAGGAGGAGGATGAGGAGGTCGGGATTGCTAAGCTCGCTAGGAATTATAATTGGCTTTTTCTGTGGACAATGTTTAAGCAACGTTCTGGTGAGAGAGCGTATGTACATATAGGAGTAGTACAGAGCAAGAGATTTTTGATTGTTTGTGTGGACAAGGTTGCACAGTAGAGAGGATCTCATACGATTGTTTGTGTGGAAGGACTGAGCCCGCGTGGCGTTAATTAGTGATGAGGCTGGCTGGTGACTGATCCAATCCGATTGATTCCGCAGCAGAAAGAGAGGAGCTCATACGTGACGACGACGAAGGCGACGAGCCGTGATCGCGAGTTAGTCGTCGCCGTATGGGCTTGCCGACTTGCCGTGTTTTGATTGCTGATTCCATGCCGGGGCGCTGGCAGCTGGTGCTTCCACACAGGACTCATTATTCTCAGTCGAGGTGCTCTTTTATTGGCTCCAAGAAGGGTTCTTTTTCTTTCTTGAAACTATATATGTAACTTTCAATATTACTCCCTTGTTTACAAATTGCAAGTCATTTTCTTTTTTCTAGATACATTTCCAATCCTATCCTACTATTACTAATTGGAGGCTCCAACGGAGGCTCCACGTTGATTCTCACAAGACATGCTACGAAAAAGATAAATCCTACAAATTCTCACAATAATTAGAAAGATCTAGCCATCAGTTTGATCCCGTTAATTTTAATAGCCATTGGATCTATTTCTTTTTTCTAAAAATTACCCACCTGCCATTATAAAAAATCGCACATAATAATAATAGATTTAATTGAAAAGGAAAATAAAATATATATTGTCCCACCATCCCTAAACCTAATTCACGTGGTATTAGCCAAGCCCGAGCGGTCCGCATCGCAGCCGCCGGCCAGATTCACGCAACTTCAATCAATGAGGGATCGATCTTAAAATCCTGCACTATGCTACGTCAGGGTCTTCGCTCGATCTTGCCTTGCCTTGCTGTTTCTTGGAAGCCCTGTAATCGACCTCGGAAGGGAGCCTGTTGAAGATTTGTAGTGCTTCCACGTGTGCACCAGGGGCTACTGGCGTTCCCGATCTGCATTCCAGGCACAGTCTTTTTTTTTTTTTTTGAGATTACACAGTACAACGCAGACGCTCAACACGCACGCACACTCGCCCCTATTAACACACACGCAAACCCTACCCCCCCCATGAGCACCTTCGAAGGATTGAGCCGGCAAATCTTGAAGTTCCGAAGTCACCACTGGCGCCTCGCTATCGATGGGGACGTCACCTACCACTTAATGCACAGCGCCGGAAAATCCTGAAATAAATCCAGGATAAAGTGTCGCACCCAGGATTTGAACCCTGGGTGGGAGCCCCCCAACCAATGGCCTTTGCCATTGCACCGTGAGCCCCTTGACTCCAGGCACAGTCTTCTACAGGTGTATGCAGGCTAAACTAATAATCATATATTATTTGTTACTCAGTTAGATAGATGACTCACTGCGTGGCCTTTGATTAGTGAATATTTTTGTTGTTTGATTCATCACTTCAGTGATACAAGAGGGCTATGAAGATGCCAAAGCAGCTGCTTGGTGCGTGTAGGAACTGGCCAGAGTGCGAGGTAGTAGATTTCTTGGATCTTGATCCACAAGCTGCATAAACCAAGCTCTTTGCTTGCCATGAGACTATGTCCATATTAGACTGACAATGATTCTTATGTTTCTATATATAACTTCAAAGCATTGCAGTACTAACCGTATAGTAAGCAAATTGTTGGGTCCAGACTTCAGACAACAAATTTGAAACTATTGCCTTTGCATTGGTTTTTTATTTTTATATGGTGTTTTCAAGAAGAGCATGCAAATGTATAGATTTTTTTTCTTTTTGTGTGGTGTTTTTAGGACGAGAATGAAAATGCCTAGAAAAGAACGGTAGATCAAAACTCTGAAACCCCCTGGGAAAAGTATAAATCCATGAAATTCACATCTCCTATATGGCCATAATTGCTAGAGATCTACGTTTAAGCTGTTAGCTCTCATAATGGCCAAACATTGATTTTTACTACTAATAAAGTCCATTATTGTTGCTACGTTTGTATGTTCTAGGTATATCACAAACAGAACTATTTTTTTACCATTCCGTTTCATGTAAATTCATGAAACTCCCAATAAGCTTGCTGTGGGAATATAAGTCATACCATCAGATTGTAGCTGGATTGTGTAATCATTAATGTAAAAAGTTAACTACATTCACTTTTGATTTCCTAATCCATATCCTATTTGAGCTTGGACATACAGCTTTCAAATAACCAGTCGCCGAGATATAGAAGATGTGACAAGCCTGATTATTGTGTTCTACTGTTCAGGACGAATTGATGGTAGACTACCTCGCAACTAAACCCAGCGTCCTTTGTCAAGGCATGGCCCGTGGAGCTACAAGCATGCTTCTCTTGCTGCACACGCGAGCTTTGGTGAACAAGGATATCTTTTTTTTTCTGAGACCTGAACAAGGATATCTAAGTCTACATTATTGGTACATTGCTGGGCCACAGGTATGCTACTTTAAATTAAAAGTAATTTAATATCATAAAGTACTCTAAATTATACACCTCAACAATTGTTAAATTAAAAGCAAGCATGATTGTATGTTGCACCGTGTCGACCACATAAACATATACACATTAGGAGACACATAATTATTTTAACATTTTATCATGTATGTAAACATATTTATAAAGAGGTGTGTATAAATGCCCATTAAGAAACCACGTAGTGAAGCCACTCATAAAGAACTTTAAGTTAATACTATTACTCCTTGATAATTTAGTTTTAAGCATTCTGTATTTATGAAATAATCTGTTACAAATAATTATTTGACAATGCCAAGGTGAAACAACTATTTTATACTGTAAGAACCGAGAGAGTAACCTAGGACGTATAACCTTTTTAATAAAATAAAATATGAAAATTGTTAAAATAATATAAAATAAGCATTAGGAATTCAACTTCAACATGTGGATAAAAATAATTGCACCACGCACACTAAAAGTTCAATTTAAATATATGTTCATGATGCAACACAAACGTATCGACCAATAGCTTCGAACATATATAACATAATCTTAGGTTTCCACTAAATAACAAATCCTAATGTAAATAGAGGTCTCCATGAAGCCTCCAAGTTCATCCTTGAGGACCACTAGAAAAGATGATGATATCTAGAAATTACCACACAAATTACATAGTAATACTGCTAAAATAATTAGTTTTTTCAAAAAAAAAGTTAAATAGAGGTCTCCGCCAATTGCGTAGTAATAACAATAGAATCTACACTATTTTCTAAATAATTACCCACCATATGAATGTGTCAATCAATGTAAGATAACCCAGGAATATTTATTCAAATTACCGACTTATGACATTAAATACATATATATGGAACCCCTTGAATTTACATGTAAATTACCAATTATGACATTATTAAATCTACATCAAAATTATGAATACATTGTATTGCAAAAAATATCTAAATAACCATAAAGTATATATGTTCTACACACATCTATAAATGGCTAGATAATCAAATTTGATTGAAAATGGCTAAATAATAAAATTTGATTGAAGTACATGCACGTCAAATACTAATGATACCAAAAAATTATTTAGAATTATTAATAACTATGAAATATAATTATATAAATTATTATAGAATTTATAAACATTAACTAAAACATTTTACATATGTTTATTAATAGTATAACCATTACTACATAAATAACTCCTTGTCAATAAATTGTCATTATAAGCCTAAACATTAATATGCTCTTGAGGTAAGCGCAGATATTCATCCTAGATCCCCGTTAAACTGTAAATTGATCTCAAGCAATGCAGTGTAGGTTTAAATTGTACTTAAAAGTATAGTCTACAACGTAAAATCCTTATGCAACAATCAATAAGGCTAAAAAATAGAAAATCAAAACATAGATTCGATGATATTGTAATATAGATGAAAATATATCGATCAACAATTGATAAGTTTACAACAGTTAAATAGAAACCATAAAATATGTGGTGTTCCTATTGTGTTAGAAAGGAACAAAGAGACAAAAGTATAACTCAATAAATGTACTATTTACCATCCATAGACATTAAACAATAATTAATTCTTATATCTCCTATCTTTTATTAAGATTTTGACCCATGCGGGAGCACGGGTTGATGGACTAGTGTTTGATTAATTCCACGGGGCTAGCTCAACAATTCGGTGTTGTCTGAATATTTTGCTAGACCGGTGCAGCAGTCCTGGCTCATCACATATATACTAGAAGAATTCAGCGTGTTGCCACGGGTATGAAGAAATATATCAGAGAGAATTAGTGGACACCTCACACTTCATGCGGCTGTTACAAAAAGAAATCTATGTCCTGCAGTAAAAATAATAATAATTTAACAGGCTCATATGCAAGGGCTTCATATATCTAATGTAACCATAAATTGATGAAAGCGAGATATAAATATGAATCTTCCGAGAGAGAAAGGAACCTTGAAAAACATATTATGAATCATCGGCCTTGTTTAGATGGCTAAAATTTCTAACCCAACTTAAAAAGATATATCACATTAAATACACCAAAAGATATATGTTCGAGTATGAAATGTAGGTAAAAAATAACTAATTACACAGTTTAGATGTACATTGCGAGATGATTATTTTGAGCCTAGTTACCCCATGGTAGGATAATATTTACCACAAACAAATGAAACATGCTACAGTGTGCTACAGGAGTTCCAACAGTGTGTTTTTGTAAATTTTTTCTGACATCTAAACAAGGTCCAAACTTGTATCACAATCCAAACTTGTATCACAAATTCGGTTCACTACAAGATGCATGTACTTCAGGCCTATTACTTGTGCAAATATATACAGGTCCATTACTTTAAAAAGAACATATGGAGTGTACAAATATATACACATGGTCAACACTACCAGAATGCAGGAGAGCTGCTGGTAACATATTTGGCAGTAGTCGACAGTCTGTAAGTGAACAGAGTTCTATTTGCTGGATATTTCCATGAATGAAGGAGCGGCCTCCTTCAACCGCTAGATGGTCCTTCTATTTGTTGGAGACTGTCCATTGTGGCTGGCTCAATAATTCCAGAGAATGCCTGCCTGATCAGTTGGTATATGCCTGGTCAGTAGTGTACCAGAAATTGATTGATCCATTGGATAGACAGGAGACTTTGTCTACCCGATGCACAGACTTTTCTGTCGATTGCTTGGACACCTTGAAGCACCTGCACAATTGGACAGTGGATCGGAGGATGCCTTGCCTTGTGCAATCTTCAGAGATCATTGATCATCTTGTGCTCGACAGCTGATAGCAAGTTGTGCACATATCTCAATCAGGATGGTAAGCTCCTCGTACAGGTTGATTCTCGCTTACTTCTCAGAGCATATGATGCCACACGGAGATCATGTTCTGTTCTGGTGCAAGTCCCACAAACCAAGCAACCAGAGGGTGCTCTGCTCTGCTTCCCTCGGAAAGCAGAGGGCCTTCCATAATACGTGTGGAGTGCAGGTGAGAAAGCAGAGGACACGGCGTTGCCATGGAGATCAGACAATGACAGGACAACTCCATAATCGGCCTTATATTGAGGAGGCTGAGTAAGATCGATCAACAAAAATGATTTGAATTCCTGATTTAATGATCATCATTCGGGTCAGCATACAATGTCCGTGCTGCTTTCATCACCACAGATTGGGTTCATTACAAGATCCAAGACTTCAGACCCATTGCATGTGCAAACATATATAGGTCCATGGCTTCAAAACAACATATGAAGTGCACAAATATATATGCGTGGTTAAGACTACAAGAGAGTGCAGGAGATGCCGCCAATAACTACGATTTGGAAGGATGCTGTCACAACCCGGATCTAGGTTGTAACTAATAATTGGGATCAAGGTTGTAACTAATAATTGGAGATTGGACGGATTTAGGGGTAGATTCGCAGGAATTTGGGAAAGAACGAGCAGGAACAGCAAGAGGAGGAGCGCGGACGAAGGCATGATTTAGAGAACGAGTTCGAATTCAGTTACATGATGCCGTACTTGGCAAGACACTCTGGGCTTATATCCTGCCCGATTACAAGGCGGCTATCGGGCGAAAACGAAATGACGAGACAAAATGAAATCCAAACGCGGCCCAAGACCAAAGCCCATCTAGACATTCAGCCAACATTGAGCCGTTGCCGGATGATCACCAGTCGTCCCAGGCGATGATTTCCTGATCATGACATTGCCCCTCCTTGAAACCCAGCTTGTCCCCAAGCTGGACAATCTGGAAACCGCCTGCCCAAGTCTTCAACTTCTTCCCACGTAGTCATCGAAGCTGGTAAATTGTTCCACTGCACCAGGATTTGAAGGAGGGAGGACGTACCATGTTTGACAGTCCTGGACTGAATAAAATGAATTGGAGCCACAGGTTCAGTAGTGTCTCCGGGTAAAGCAGAGATATCATCTTCGACTCTCACTGAAGGTGGAACATGATGCTTCAACTGAGACACATGAATCACTGGATGTATCTTGCAATTAGCTGGAAGCAACAATTTATAAGCAACTAGACCCACACGGCTGAGAATAGTGAATGGCCCATACCAACAAAAACTGAGCTTCTGATTTGCAAGAGGAGCAACCGAAGTTTGAATGTAGGGTTGGAGCTTCAGATAGACTTTGTCACCCACCTTAAACTCACGCTCACTGCGCCCCTTGTCAGCCTAAGACTTCGTACCCCTGTTTTAAATAGCGGGCTAAGCCTCTTAGCGGTAGCCTCTCCAAAAAAGCTAAGAAAGGCTATAGCGCGCTAATAGCGGGCTAAGCTATTTAGCGGCTGAGCAAAAATTATGACAAACATCATGTAATTTTACACATAATAAAGATGAAAACATTATGAAAATGACATACATGATGCATCAAAGTCTTGCTAACACATTACACACGGGATTTGGTAGGGCGCCGGGATGAGGATGGCTAGGGTTGCTGGGCGATTTGGGCCTGACATTTAATTGGGCCGACCGGCCGACGGAAATGACAGTGCAACTACAAATAGCGAGCTAAACGACCTATGATTTAGCGAAAATAGCCCGCTATTAGCAGCTAATAGCGGCAAATAACGTTTAGCTTTAAAATTGTCATAGCGTAGTGTTTCTCCTCCAGAAAGGCTAAATAGCGCTATAGCGTCCGCTGCTCAGATATCTGACACTCAATTATGGGGATCCAGCATCACCTTCATCGGATCTGTTTAGGGGATGGACGGGTAGGCTACTGGGGTGGGGATCAAAGGCGTTGGGCTGCCGGCGCCGCCGGCGTCGCGAGCTGGAAGGAAACGGTTGCGTGAGTGCGTCGGGTCCATCCGCCGAATCCTCGGCACCTCAGTTCATCATCATCAGCTGGATCCGTTTCTCTGTCAGCTGCCTTCCTCTTTTGATTTGATTGCTCAGTCTCAGTCTCAGTCTCAGTCTCAGTGAAGGCACATCCTGCCACCCTCACAAAGCAGAGGACTCTCAGTGAAGGCACATCCTGCCACCTTCCGTGGTGGGCCTCACAAAGCTGGAGGTTGCCACCGAGTGAGATTGGAGAAGCAGAAGAGGCCTCCATAATCGTACCTGGCCCACTGTACGTTCTCCGTCGTTCGTTTCGTTTCATTTGACGGCAGAATGATTGTAGTTACAAAATGATACATGAAAATTGTAGTACAAATATAGGAGATGACTATCATGGAAGGTGGAAAATTGTAGTTACAAAATGATACATGAAAATTGTAGTTACAATTGTAGTTACAAATATTGTTGAAAATCAAGGAATGATTTGCCAGATTTCACAGGCGTCGACGCGGAAAAGCAGAGGACACCACATGTTGGGTTCATTATGAAATCCAGGGCCTCACATCCATTACTTGAACAAATATGCATAGCCCCATTACTTGAAAAAAAAATACAACTGCCGGGCTTTCCAGCATAGAAGATATTCCTTGCTTCATTTGTGATCTGCCACGTTACAGGTTCTTTAGCAGGTTTCGGCTATCTGCTACGTTTTCTTGACGTTCAAAGCAAGCTGATGATATGTATGTAGACTATACTGGTGCAGGCTACAAAGCAGAGGATTAACATACAGTTCGTGCAGTGATGGGAAAAGTAGAGGATTACACAACGTTTCCTTCCTCACCACATGTTGACATCTTATCTTACTATTACTAATTGGAGGCTCCAACAAAGCCTCCACGTTAATCCTCACCAGACGCGCTAGAAAAAAGAAAAATACTAGAAAATCTCACATTAATCGAAACATCCAGCCATCAATTCAGAAAACTTAGCCATCAACAACTATTAGATCTATTTAACTTTGTACAAAATTACCCACCTCTGCCATTATACTAAATAAAATCTTTTTCCAAAAAAAAAGTCTTGGCCGTCAATTACTCAGTCGTGATGTTTAACATGTATACCCGTGAGAACCATCTAATCTCCGATAAAAAAATAGAACCCATCTAATATCTACGACATAGTCCCTATCCCTACATGCTAATCTACCGTGGTGCGCCTTCCTTGGTCTTCCTCTCGCCGGTTGAAGCGCCGCCTCGCCTCGTGTCGTCGTCGTCCCGCCTCAACCCCCGGAGTCTATACTGCACCCGCCACCAACGACGACTCCACCAGCCCAAATGGTACGCTAGCGAAGCTTCGTGTGGATGGGACATCTACAAGGCACCCAACAGGACAGGCACATCTACAAAGATTATGCAAGGGCGGTCGGCCGGCCGGCAAGCTAACCACGAGCATACATGGGAGTACGGTCGACCTGATCTCAACCCAGGGTGGAGGAGCGGCCCAGGCCCTTTGTTGACTAGCGCCACATCTGATGCTGATGCCCCTTGATAGCCGCGCACACAAGCCAGCCACACGAGGAACGCTAGGCCTTGGCTCTCCGTTAACGGTGCTGCTCAGCTGTGGAAAATTTGTTCGAGTCAACGCATTTATCAGCAGCACCAACTGCAGCATGGGCATATCATGCACGACAGCCCGAGCCTGGAACGGACATGGACCATGTGTTCAACGACTTCATCATCATCAATACCTCCTCCATCTATCAACGTTGGAAGCACCCACAAATCATCATGTGATCAGCATCACACATGGGTGAGGAAACTAATCTGATTTTAATCTATTCTTGCACAACTCCATGTATGCTAGCTATTGGTATTGTGTGACTATGGCCACAAGGTGCTGAGGATGGACGACAAGGCGACGGAGATGACGCTTGGTTGCCAGCTGTATCCATCAGCGTCTAGATGCATTGAGTCGGCAAGGACGTCATCGAGAGAGAATCCACATAAATCAATTGCACCACAACACCGGTTGACGTCGAGACGATTATGGACACCATATGCAATGGCTCCGACCCCCAACGATGTTGTCACACCTAAAAGGCGACGCTACACTAACTACCTGTTGTTTGACACCGATTATTTACTAGCGAACACCATGGAGGAAGGCGACTCTACATTAACCTGTGAACACTAAAGGTATGGACGTCTTGCTAGATGTCATTATTACAATTTAATTTGTGTGATGTACATGATATATTCCCTATAGACCATTAGGTATCATTGTCATTTTAATTTTAATGATTTTGGATTATTTGGCACAAATAAGTTTTTGATATAATCCTTATTGATCATCCAGTATAATTTTTTGTATTAACTTAATAATATTGTCATTTAATTACTTTGAACTTCCCTAATGATGCTAAAAATCTAAGGGACCATGGAGTTATCAATAAGCATATATGGAAAATTCAAAGCTTCAAATTTTTGAAAGATTATTAAACTAATCCAATAATATTCTTGGTAACTTATCCATCTTTATCATTATCAAAGATAATGCTTTGAACCCTAAATTTGCACTTCAATCATCGATACATGGCATTGTAATGTAATGTAATTTGTGCATAAATTATCTAAATCAAAGGCTATTAAACAATTAACAAAAATCTATCGATCTACATATACATCCTCATATAAGCTTATGAACAATAATTCAACATCCATTATTTAAAAATACATTAGCTATAACTATTATTTTTATAGGTTTTTCAAGCTTGGAAATGTATCCTTAGAAAACCATGTAGTAATGACACATACAATTCATTTTAAGTTATATTAACACTTGTGACAATAAATTTCGTAAGTGATCTTGAAAACACTTCAACCATTTTGACTGTAACATTGTATTATATGAATATTAGTAACTTAATTTTTAGGGCTATTTGTTTAATAAAACAGTACTAAGACAATACAATGAATTCAGCTTTTGAGTGGCATGTTGTGTGCTCAAATAACAATTTGTGATATTGTCAAATTCAACTAAGAGGGTAGCCTAGGGACTTAATATATTCTTTTAATAATAAATAAAACATTAAAATTTATAATAAATTCTACAACATGCATTAAAATTTTGATTTTTTTGAAACATTACAATTTTGAATTGATGCTGTATTAGAGAAACTAGCTCAAAAGGTAAGGGTTAAAGTATAGTTTTTCATGATGTCACATAAAGGGATGAAATAAGAGTTTATATAAAAAAAAATATGGATCATAAGATCGGTAGACTCTAATAACTATTGCAAATAATATTTGTTGTATGTAAAGAATTAAAATGCTTAAAATTTATGGTAAAATTAGAATTTAGGTTCATATCATCAAAATATAATTTGCAGGTAAAACTATCATAGTAGAAAGAAATGTTTCAACTAAATGTAGAGGTGCTATGTAAAAAAAAAAATCTATGGACACGGATACAAAAAAGAAACAATATTTAGTTGATTAGCACAATTGAATATAGACTATATCCTATCTATTATATAGAAATTGATTTAGAACATTAATGAAATGAAAAATATTTAATATAAGTATTCTTATTAGTTGTGTCTCTTAAGATTCTGACCCGTGCGAGAGCACGGGTCGGTGAACTAGTTATTACTAATTGGAGGCTCCAATGGAGCGCCCACGTTAATTCTCGCTAGATGCGCTAGAAAATTAGAAAAATGCTAGAAATTCTCACATTAATTAGAAACATCTAGCCGTTGAATCTAAAGTGTCACGCGACTATAACCATTAGATCTATTTTATGTTTCTAAAAAATTATCCACCTTTACCATTATTAAAAATAAAAAGAAGAAAATCTATTATTTATCACCTAACCACCAAATAATTAGTGAAGTTAAATAAAATTAATCTGCCCGCATGTTCCTTCATGCTCCCTCGCAAGCGCCGCTGCCGAGTTGTCTGCTCCCGTAGGCGAGGGCACGCGCGCACGGTGTGCCTCAGCAAGTTGGAGTTGAGAACGTCGACAGGGTCATGACTCAGGATGCTACGCGTGCCATCCGCATCTAGCAAGTTGCACCTCATCTACGTCGACGTGTCTCTCAAGGGAAACACCAACAATGTTGTATAGGGACGACGTGGGGAAGGACGGCGATGTTCTGGCACCGGTGCAGTAGGCCAATTGCTCTGGGTAAGACCCCTGTTGACTTGCTTCTTCCTCCTATTACTACACTGTTTACCCGCTAGAACAATTTGGGCAGGCACAATTGACCAACAGCAGGGAACATAATTGTTGCAGCCATGCATAGCATGAGGCTCATGGCAACATCATGTTGCTATTCATAGAGGCAGTGAGTCTCCTCATGTTTAGTTTCTTTTTGTTCTGAGTTTTGACTATAATGGATTTTTATATGTTTTTATAAGGACCGCTACCAAATTATCTGCAAAATAATTTGGCAGTGAGTCTCCTCCGCTTTAATTTCCTTTTGTTCTGAGTTTTGACTATAATGGATTTTATACCTTTTTATAATGATCACTGCCAAATTGTCTGCAAAATAATTCGAAATTGGGTGAGGACCTCCGTGTATTAGAGCTGATATTGCAATAAGAGGGCATCTTTAAGGAATAATGGTTCTGGATCTACTTCGATTCCGCACCTTTGTAAAAAAAGCTTACGGTTGATTTACATCCATATCAGGTACATGTTCTTTATTGATTTATTTATTAAATTCAAACTGGTGATGGCAAGCTCATAGCTCGATCGATTAAGAACTCAACAAGGAGTTTTACCTTCTCATGTGTTTTGGCATATGCTTGAATTGGTTGTCTTCGTGGGGGCTGAGGGGTAGGGGGAGTCAATTAAATTTAGAGATCACGGGTGTGTTTTGTTGTGAGGATTACTAGGGACAGGATGCATGGGGGCAAACCAGATTCATATTTGTTTGGTTTTGGGGTCACCAGGGAGCCTCCATATTAATTCTCACCCGATACGCTTGGAAAATGTAATATAAATGCTATGAATTCCCACAAAAATTGAAACCATCTAGCCATAAAATCTATATAGGCTCATCTATGGTCTCGCAATCTGTAACCATTAGATCTATTTAATTTTCCAAAAGTTAGCACCTCTCCTATCATTACGGAGAAAAAGAAGGGAAAATAAAAGATAAATACATTGTTTCTTCCTACCACTAGCCACAAAGGAAATCCTTAGAGGACCCGTTCACCCAAATACATCTGCGCTCGTGCATGTGGGCATATGCATGGAGGAAGCCGACGGACATGGGCATGTGTTCATCGATGCCACTGCCATCTACTTCATCCATGTCCAGAAGAGATCAATGATAAGATCTATGTCAAGCAAGGAAAGGAGACGGGTGGTGCAAACCATGGAAACTAGCAACAGGCCACCAGTGCCACGACATCGAACAACCATAGAATCTACATCAACGTTGGCACACAGTGGCACTGCAAACTAAAGGTATGAGAATTAATCTTCCTAGATCCACCATTAACTAAAGGTATAAGTTTCATTTTAATTTAATTGTCCTTGGATTACTTAGCAGAAATAAGTTTTGATATTATCCTTATTGACTAGCAGGTATAAGCTTTTTGTTCACTTTAATCATAATGTCATCGGATTACTTTGAGTTTATATGCTAATGATGCTGAAAATTTGGGGACCGTGATCCATGAAGTTATCAATAAAGCTTGTATGAAAACTTCAAGCCTCCATAATTATAAAATATAATTAAACCAATCCAATAATGTCCTTTTCTTATAAATCACAAATCCTCTTGGAAGATAATGATTTGACACCTAAGTTTGCATTCAAATTACCCATACATGGCAAAGATAATATATAATATATATACCTAAATTATCCACCTCAACCATTATAAAAAATTAACAAAAATCTCTCAAATTTATATGTAAATACTAATATAAGATATTACGAAAAATAATTTAACATGCTATAGTTAAATTAACAAATATTTATTTTTATATGCTCATCAAGTGTGTGGAAATAGTAGTGACACTTACGAAGTTACATACTCATAATATTAATTTTGTAAGTCGTTGCCTTGAAAAAAGTTTAAACATTTTGATTTAAACATATATCTTATGAGTATTAGAAACTTAATTTAAGACTATTTGTTTAATAAAACAATACTAATATGATATAATGAGTTCAACATCTTGAGTGTAAACAGCTATGTACGCCACTATAAGAACTAAGAGTGTAGCCTAGGACCTACTAAATAAAACATGACAAATTTTATTTATACATACAATAAGTATTAGAATTTCAGACTATAACATGTATCAAATAATACAATAACTACATTAAAATTTGAAAGATAAAAATATAGAATTTTGTGATATCACATAAAGAGATGAAATAAGAATTATAAGTTTATTTATTTTTCAGTTAAATACATGTAGTTCTAGAAACATAATAATCCTAGAGACTGGTACTCAGAAAAACCCTAGAAATAATAAAAAATATATCCAAACAAATTTATAAAAATCTAAAATATCTATCCATCAAATCAGTAGGCTGTAATCACATTTTATCTGAGCAATTAATAAGCTTAAAATTTAGGAAAAAGAATCACGTGTCATCAAAATAAACATTATATAAAACCACCATAGTTTAGCTAATTTTTCATGTAACTGTAAATTGCAAGATACACATAGGTGCTATGCAAAGAATAAAACTATAAATATGGATGGGAGTATAATGAATGTTTAAGAGAGTTAATGTCTCGAAAGGTTCTAACCCATGCGAGACCACGGGTTGATGAACTAGTGGGAGCAAAAAGGAAATAAAAACACTAGTGCCACAGTTTGACTACAAGGACTATTTTGAGCACTCTGCGTCACGATATTTTTAATTCCAAGCGCCGTCCAGCCCAAGGCAATCTGTTAAAAATACGCTTGCTTATCTTGTTTTTGAAGTTGCTGCCGCCGCCGCGCCTTGAATCAGTCCGTTTCCCGCCAATGGTGCTCCCTCCATTCACCACGGTCTAGCACTGGCGACGACGAGATACCTCTCATGAGCTCTTCCGCCTTATTTGCCACAGATATCGCAGAAGGAGAAGAAGAGTAGAACCCCTATAATCGCCATGACATCGAGCAGACACCTCTGTAACAACACAAAAGGAATTGGAGTACACGCAACAACTAATTAATTAATAGTCTGGAAGGCAACTTTCGGCACAGTGAAAGAATGCTATTTATTATTACCTCAGCTTCGCTCTGAAAATCCATCCGAGCTTAATGTTCGATGCAGTTGATGACGCGCTTTCCAATATGGCTGATTTTGTTCCATTCAGAGCTACCTGGTGATAAGGAAGATTCGTGTAGCTTCTTGTTGCAGTTCAACAAAAGATATCTTGGGCTTACAGCTTGCAGGTATTGTGGTAGCGTGTCCATTGTGGTGTCCTCCAGTACAAGTCTGTTAAGTGACGTGACACCTTCTAGAACCTCTAGCTTTGGACAGCGAACGATCCTAATCTTCTGTAGCTTGGGGAGTCCGCTGATCCTCTTGAGCTCAGGGCAGTCAAACATGTCAAGTTCCACAACCGAAAAGAAGTACTCCACATGTTTCAGGTTGGCGAGCTCGTACAACCATAGTTCTCTAAGAACATGCCTCTTGCTGCAGGCGAGGCCTGGTGGAAGAAAGCTCAGCTTGCAGTTTGTGATTTCAAGTCTCTCCAGACAAGGCATGGCTATGGCAGTTTCCACGTCACTATGCTGCTCATAGTCATTCCATTCCCACTCCTCCCACTCACATAACCCAATCAATTGTAAATTACTGAGTTTAGGAAACCATGCGGAAGCTCTAGCTGCCAGGGAGGACGACACTTGGAATTGGGGACCAATACGCTTGATGGTCGGTGCATCTTTGATGATCAAAATCTCTAAAATGGGGAGGCAACACAGACCATCTGGGAGCGCGGTGCAGCAAGGTAGGTTTTCCAGGCTCAAATACCTCAGACTCTTAAAGTTTACCGATGCTGGAACACACATCCAGTCCGGTAGCTGGCGACCAATGTATCCCCCTCTCAAAATAAGATTCTCTATGCAGGTTGGAGGGCACAACTTTTCCAAGACCTCCTCTGGCACACTCTGTTTGTGCTGCTGCTCTGCCTCAACACCACCTATCCCTCTAGTATGTCCAATTGCACTATAGTTCAACACTAGATACCCAAGGTGGCGTTTGTTGCTAATCATCGCCTTTTCCACCATCCAGCTGCCATGCACCTTCTCTAGGCCATATAATGTAAGATCATTAAGCTGACAGAGAGGTTCTAGCTCTTGCAAACTGCACCAGCTACTGCTTGCATCCATGTCCACATGTACTGGGAAGCCACGAAGTGACCTTAGATTTGTTAACTCACGGAACCCCTTAGGAATGACACTAACATTTGATCCTTCAATGTTAAGAGATCTTAGATGCACAAGTTTTATGATGCTCCTAGGAAGATGGCTTAGTTTCTCACAAACTGTAGATTAATGTAAAGAAGAAACTTCATCTTGTCGATGTCATCTGGTAGTCCAGATATATCACTATATCCTATGTGAAGGTATCTTAAGTGCTTCAGCTTTGATAGAGAGGGAACCAAGGTATCAGAGTCAGCACACCATATACACAGCACCCGCAGACAAGAGAAACTACTCAGCAAATCACCGGATAAATGAAACTTGACTCTAGGAATTATAATTAATGTCCTGAGTGACTCTCTCCTTTGCAAAATGCTCCAATCCCGTACTGAAATGGCCTGTTCTATGGTGAGGCGACGGACATCCAAACCACCACCACAACCAATACCAGTAGCAGCCTGTTCTCTGCAAACCACCACTAGTGATTCTTCTCTTGCCATGTATTGAGCAAAGGTGCGCACCACATCATGCATGGTGCACCTGTATCCAGTGAGAGAATGTTCTATTGTTGGTTCTATAAGGTTCCTCTTTATTAACTCTTGATAGTACTCATTTGCCATCTCTTCAAACTCATGTGAAATAGTACTACTACCATTCAAAGGTTGGATAAATCCTTCACTTATCCACATCGTAGTTACTACATCATGTAGGAGTTCTTTACTTTTTGGGAATAGTGAGCAGTACAGAAAGCATTGCTTCAATTGGGGAGACAAGTCTTCATAACTCAAGTATAGCCGATTGTCTAGTTCTGGAGGCAGTCCGCTCAGTGACCAAGCTGGCTTGTTCAAAACAGATTTCCACTCATGCTCATTTGGGTATTTTGTGCTCAAGAGTCCTCCAATCACTCTAATTGCAAGTGGTAAGCCATCACAATTTTCAAGAATCTCCATCCCGATAGTCTTCAGTTGGTCAATTCCAACCACCTGCCAATAAATTAATTTAAAGCCTCTTATTTCTAAAATTGATTACACTGTTTATGTACCTTTTTTCAAGAAAAATACCATCTTCCATAACACGCCTAGGTTGGCCACGTATTAAAAGAGTACCATATTTTATTCGAAAATAAGCACAAGGGCCGAATTAATATGTGGAATCCGCATGAATGGTTGCAAAATCCCGTAACACTAATACTATGAATACGTCCACTGCAATTATGAATTACTCTCATCTGGGAAATAGGAGGACTTCTACAAAAAGTTTTCTAGTGACTGCTACAATAGGACTTAAAATGGTCGTCTCTTTGTGTTTTAAATTAATTTGTTGTGTGGCAGCTATCGAGCGACTACTATAGCTCAAAGTCTCAAACTCGGGATAGATACTACCATTTATAATTAGTACCCTTCATTCCAAATTATAAGTCGCTATGTTTTTTTTTTGCTTAATCTTTTTTTTTCGAAATCATGCACCTCAACACGTATTATATTAAGAGAAGTGGGAGTTCTTACACAAACTCACATCCGCCAAAACAATTGGTCGGCGTGAGTTTACCACACTTAAACAAATGGTGCCGGATTCAACGGCGGAGTGGAATAATTGTAACTTTAAAGGAAACTAAACTTGCGACTACAGTTAGCGAACTAAAGGCCGTGCCGAGGACGAGCTCGGCGCGGTTGCTGCGTCCGTCGCGAGGTGGGAAAGGTGGGAGTATCCAGCAGCCACCCACTCTCCCGCCTCCTATGTGATGGTGTTCACGAGCTGTGTCGGGGTTCGTATCGAACATCCTCCGATTCCTCTCCTTCCAGATTTCCCAGGAAACCAGCAACACAAGGGAGTTGTTGGTATAAATTAACGCGAACAGAGAAATCCGCAAGCGCACGGATACCGATGTAGCTTTCACCCGGGAGTATTCCGTAGTATCGATTTTCCACGGGAACGTGAAGTGTACTAGAAAGGTTTAGAACGTCCTAAGAGAATGATGGTAATGATGTGGGAAGAGAGGGTTAAGTTTTCTAAGTATTCTAATGAGATCTAAATAATCAAAGGCTTACTTTACTTTACTTACGTCGGACAACGGTACCGCCCCGATCCTCGAAAAAGACCGGGAAAGGGTGATCGGGGGAAGGCCGTAAAAAGCTCTACGAATCACCAACCCGAACGTGGTGGATTACAAAGACCGACAGGGCTGTCACCCCCAGGGGCTACCACAACTAACCGTGGGATTGGGCGCAGAACTCGGGTAAACTCTAGTCTAGACACCACGTCTACACTATCGATTACTACTCTAGCCACATATGATAACTAAAGCACTCAATACGGCGGAGATCCAAAGTAAATATAGTAAAGTAAGAACTGAAAGTAATTAAATAGAATAAATAGAAATAATAATTAAAGAACACGGAGATTGTCAAGACGAACTTGTTGCAGCAGAAGTACAATGATGATGAAGATCCGACAGTCCGGATCTCTAGCTTTCTCCTCGCCTCTCTTCTTGATCTTACAACTAGATGAACTAGAAGAACTAGAACTAGAACTAGAACTAGATGAACTAGACAACTAGAGGGACCTCTCTCTCTTCTAATGTGAAACCCTAGTTTTTGCTCTGTCGATAGCTAATGAAGAGATGATCTGAGATGATTGAAACCAGGGGGTCTAGGGGTCTTTATATATGGGTCTTCTTCTGTCCCTTCAGCTTCAGCAGGCGATGCGGTACTAATCCGGTGTTTGGTCTTAATCCATCTCGTACTTCTACCGACACCCTCGGATCAAACCGACGTAAAACAACCGGTTTTGATTGCGTCTTAGAGGCGGTGGAGGAAGGTTCCCGAAGCAGGGCTGACTTGGCCGCCAAGGAGGGCCGATCGGCCCCATTATTGGGCCGATCGGCCCAGGGGGGTGTCCCCTCTGGGTCCCGTCGTGCGTCGTGGCTTCTGGAGTCTTCTAGATGATGTATTTTTGGGTGTTGGGACTCTTTGACGTCGAGTGTAATCCGGAGCCTTCTAGACTTGTTTCAGAGTTGGATTGCATTATGTTGCGTTGGTCGTATGACACGTCAACTCTGCTGTTTTTCTGTTAAGTCCCTGCAAATCACAACTTTACCAAAACTCATGGAAATCGTCAGTGTAAGCCCTAATAAGGTGATCTAATTATATTTTAGTCCTTCTTCATATTCAGTTGACAAGTAAAAGTATACGTTAATATGTGTCAACAAGCTCCCCCAAGCTTACCCTTTGCTAGTCCCTAGCAAAGCTATACGCTATAGTAGGATCAGGAGTTGCTACTACGCTTTCATAACTCAGAAGTACTATGTTTATCAGAAACAAATTCTCCTCTCAACAAGATTGCTCTCTCATATCTTTTACCATGGGGCGTAGCCTTTTCATAAATCATAAGCAATTAAAAGGCAGAACAATCAAGTTAAGTACCATGTCTCAAGCTCTTTGATCAACTATCATCCTGGGGTTTTGCAATATTTTTCAAAAGAAACTTAGAGATCCTATGTATGACCCTCTCAAGTAGGTGGTATATATAGTGGAGTCACACGTGGTAAGATACATATGGTGGGATGGTAATGGCGGAATGAATGAGGATTAAAGGTAGTAAACAGCCTTTAGCCTTTTTCTAGTATTTTTCTTCTCAAGCATCTTGGACTATATCTCTCTTTCTAAAAATTGCTAAGACCTGATTTTGCCCATTCTTGGAGAGGTGGGCTTTGCCCCGGACTTGTGTCCATTTTCTCTCTCCTTAGAGATGTGGGCCCTACTCACCCTCGGACACGTGTCCATTATTCATCTCTAAATATATTTAGGGAGGTAGGCCCTTCTCACCTAGTATGACTTTTGTCCGTTACTCTCCCTCTCTCATCTCACTTTTCTTTCTTTTATATTTTTTTCTTTTTCTTTTTTTTTCGAATGTAGCCCAGACTCTATTTGGTATAAACATTGAGAGAGATATATCCAAAAATTGCAAGAGTTTATTTTTTTATAATTATGGCTAGCGGCTTGATAGAGTATGGGGAGGCGTACTTCGAGTTTAGAAAGCGTATTTAGTGGAGTGGGATGATCTTGATGCGAATGATAAACTCTTAAGGGTCATAGCTAAGGAACTCATCATGTAGTGTTTTATAATTTTCAAAGATAAAAACCAGAATCAAGTATCTCTAGGAATATGATAAAACAAGAAGCTCAACTTTTCATGTATCTTTATCCTTCAATGCTAAGACTCGAGATTAAGCATGTGCTTCCCATGTGTGTTGGGTTTAGAGCAAATTAAGCATTTAAAGCTTTGGGAGAATCTAAGTCAAGAAGTGTAAGTACTTTTTAAGAGGAACTATGGCGGAGCAACTATTCATCATTTTCAAGCATATGCCAACAAGATCATTAAAGAGAAAAGCCAACTAGCAGACTCCAAAGATTTATTCGGACTCTAACAAACTAAGACTCTATTTATGACCAATTAAATCTAGCAAAGCAAATATATATAACTAGCTAATATTAAAATGGATAGGATAGTGATACTTATCATGATAACCGGGGTGCTCTCCCCAAGCTAGATCTTGAAGTAGTCCTTTGATTCCTCCTTGGAGCTTGTTCGCCTCTTGGTCTTCCTTAAATATTCTCCCCGCAAATATTAATTCCACATATCCGAAGGAACAATTTCTAGGAACATGTTGTGAGCCTTCATGTGCTCACTTCTTTTTTGGGTTTTTCTATAAAAGCATGGACCTTCATGTGCCCACATATTTTTGAAAATTTTTCTATTCAAAAAGGATGATGATGCAAAAACATATGAATGCAATATATTTTTTTATTTTTGTGCCACCACAAGAAGGAGTGCTTACATGGGGCTTAAAGATAAACAGATGCAAATGCAACAACATATTTATGGTCTTTTCTAATGCAGGTGTAGGAAAGTAAATATGCTAAAGGAAATATGCTAATTTAAATATGCTTTGCGTAAAATAAATATGCGAGATAAATATCGAAGTTACCTCTCGATGAGAGTTTTGAGTACTTACTCCCATGGCGTGTTGTCATCTCGACGCCTCGCCGGAATGTCGTGGTCCGGTATGATGTCTTCAATGATCTTGACGAGTGGCGTAGATGAGGTAGCCGATGGTGTTTGTTCGGTTGGTGACGCTGGTAGCGGTAGGTCTCCGAAGGTGTACTCTTGTTGTCCTCTTTAGTAGGTGATGATTCTTTCTTTCCCCATGCTTACTTCTTCGGGTAGCATCTCCGCGTCTTGTTCTTCTTGGGCTTGATAAAGGGAGGATGCCCCCCCCCCAAGCTAGGTATTCACCTAGTCTCTTAGCGATGTTGGAATGAGGTAGACAATTGTGGAGGTGTCAACCCCTCTTGGTCCTTCAAATCTTGCTTGATCACTCCTTGGGTGCTTCATCCGATCTTGACAGTTGCATCTCCTAGTAGGATGGCATCACCCATGTTCCTTGCTCAGTGTGCATGTCGTAGGTCGGGACATTCACTTGTGGAATTTTGGAGAAGTGGCAGACTCCTCCACATTTTGCGCAAAGTGTGTCCTGCTTGCATAGACAAGGTAGAGATCAAGTGCATGGGCTCTATTGGTGGGAAAACACCAATAGAACCAAAACTTTATTCATCTTACTCTATCCTTGGGCACATCTAAACATGGTAACATCATGTGTTCTATTTATTTATGACAAAGGTGACAAGATCAGACACCAAGCATGAAAGTAGCATTTAAAATTGTAACATGAATGATGAATGATCAAGTGAGTGGTGTGAAGAACAAATTATAGAGCTAAACATGTTGAGATCATCGAGATAGAATCAAGCAAAGTTGTAACTCTAACATGTTTGACTTTATGAGTAAGCCATGATAAAGAGAAGGTTCTATGACTTACCTCAAGATGTTACCTTTAATATTTGGAGCGTGATGGCGCTGGAACATCTTGTAGAAGTCCTTGAGTCTTGCTTCATCTCAGTGTGAGCTCATCTCTGGCCCTCCCCCAAGCTTATTTGAGAGTGTCTTATTTCCTACAGGGGTTAGTCCACCAAAAGATTCTTTTCGCTCCAATCCTATAATGATTAGTGACAGAAATACCCGAAGGAATATTTTCACATGTAAATTTATATACTCATATCACAAGGAAAAGTAAAGACTCATGTTCTATCTCAAGAATTCTTATTTTAGGACACAAGCTCTTCCTTAGGAAACCTTTTGAAAGCTACTTAAGATAGTGAAGTGGTCTCCTCTTCAACACCACCTATATCAAGATTCATGACCACGAGATCTAGAATATTTATTATAGATGAATGCATCTACAATCACCCTCTCAAAATCTATAGGAGGCAAGAGCACGAAGGGGTTGTACGTCTTGAGAGTGTTTAGACTAGAGAGACTAGGTAGTCCAGGAAGTTTCTCATGTGAGCATGAACTAGATGAAGTGTCTATGTAGTAACTTCCATGCTCATTGATGTCATCCTTCTTCTCAAACTCCAAGGTTGATTTGTCATAGATATCTAAAGTTTCTCTTGGAGTGGTGTCTCTCAGGTCGATCTCATCTAAGGTCTCGTCCATCCATTCAACGGCTGTAGCATATAACTCTTTATTATCCTCTAGCCATTGTTGTCGCTCTTCTTGGTCTTCCTGGTGGTCTTGATGGCTCCTATATTTAGGTTGTCTTGATGAATTTTTAGGGCCCTCAAGGGTCTCAAGGGAAAGAGAGTACAAGGATTCATCGGGGTTAAGGATGGATCTCGAAAAATGGGTTCGAATATGTAATCTTGTCTAGGCATGGAAGGGGAGAAAATAAGATCGTCTTCTAGGTAGCTTGGCTCTCCTTCTATGGCATCACTAGACATGCCATCATAGAATTCCTCCCGATATCCTTTGTAGGAACGAGAACATTTTCTAAGAGACTCCTCCTTAAAAGAATTTGAAATATATATTCACTTGGAGGTCTCTTAGGTGGATGCATTCTAAATGATAAATTCGAGGCATTCCTAGAATTTTCAAAAAGATCAACCTCGATGGAAGGATGGGATTCATTACTCTCTAAAGTGTTTAGAGTGTGATGTGTTTCCATAGTAGGAGATTCTATGGCAACCAAATCTTTAGAAGATATTATAGGAATTTTAGATTTGGTTGCGTGTGTCTCCTCTTGTTGTTCGGGGCTTGGCTTGACTTCTTCTTGGGTAACTCATCAAAACGTTAGTGTAGGGAGTGTTGTCAAGGATTTTCTCAAGAATGGCTTTTCCCTCACTAACTAGTTTATGTGAGAATGATCCTCCCTGAAGTGATGTCGAGATGCAGAGCGCCTTCCTTGTTAAGACCGCGATAAAAGTGATAGAGCAGGACATGGTCGGGCAAGGAAAGGTTTGGGCCCGAATTGGTAAGGCTTGTGAATCTAGCCCAGGCTGCTCCTAGAGTCTCCTTCTCTTTTGTCTAAATGTAAGAACTTCTATTCTAAGGTCAGCGATTTTATAAAGAGGAAAGAAGGCAAGACAAAATTTGTCTCGAAGTTCATCCCAATCTCCATTTACGTTTCCTATAGAGTGAGCATACCATTTTTCTCGCTCTTCCCTCAAGGGAGAACGGAAATAATTTCCATTTAATGGTCTCTTGTGTCATGCCGTAAATATTTCGGCAGGAACACAATTGCTCAAAATCTCTAAGGTGGGTGTATGGATCCTCATCGGCCAACCAGAGCAGAAGGATTGCTCCCGAACCATGGCTATAAGAGCAGGGCGAAGCTCGTGAGCCATCTGTAAGAATAGGGTGTGAAGATGGTGAAGGCTCCAACATGTCGCCCTTTGGAGCAAAGAATTTAATGATAGGAGTGAAATCCATGTGGTATAGGTAGGGGTAAAAGGAAAGAAAGGTAGAAGAAAAAAAAAAAAAAAGTAAAAAGGTAAAAGGACGATCGTGGTTCTAACTAGCACAGCTACCGTTCCAAGAACGCGCCGTAAAAGCTTGTTGGTATAAATTAACGCGAACAGAGAAATCCATAGCGCACGGATACCGATGTAGCTTTCACCCGGGAGTATTCAGTATCGATTTTCCACGGGAACGGAAGTGTACTAGAAAGGTTTAGAACGTCCTAAGAGAATGATGGTAATGATGTGGGAAGAGAGGGTTAAGTTTTCTAAGTATTCTAATGAGATCTAAATAATCAAAAGGCTTACTTTACTTTACTTACGTCGAGCAACGGTACCGGTCGATCCTCGAAAAAGACCGGGAAAGGGTGATCGGGGAAGGCCGCCAAAAGCTCTACGAATCACCAACCCGAACGTGGTGGATTACAAAGACCGACAGTGGTTGTCACCCCAGGGGGCTACCACAACTAACCGTGGGATTGGGCGCAAACTCGGGTAAACTCTAGTCTAGACACCACGTCTACACTATCGATTACTACTCTAGCCACATATGATAACTAAAGCACTCAATACGAGCGGAGATCCAAAGAAATATAGTAAAGTAAGAACCGAAAGTAATTAAATAGAATAAATAGAAATAATAATTAAAGAACCCGGAGATTGTCTGAAGACTAACTTGTTGCAGCAGAAGGGTTAATGATGATGAAGATCCGACAGTCCGGATCTCCAGCTTTCTCCTCGCCTCTCTTCTTGATCTTACAACTAGATGAACTAGAAGAACTAGAACTAGAACTAGAACTAGATGAACTAGACAACTAGAGGGACTCTCTCTCTTCTAATGTGAAACCCTAGTTTTTGCTCGTCGATAGCTAATGAAGAGATGATCCGAGATGATTGAAACCGGGGGTCTAGGGTCTTTATATATGGGTCTTCTTCTGTCCCTTCGCCTTGACAAGCGATGCGGTACTAATCCGGTGTTTGGTCTTAATCCATCTCGTACTTCTACCGACACCCTCGGATCAAACCGACGTAAAACAACCGGTTTTGATTGCGTCTTAGAGGCGGTGGAGGAAGGTTCCCGAAGCAGGGCTGACTTGGCCGCCAAGGAGGGCCGATCGGCCCCACTATTGGGCCGATCGGCCTGTGGGGTCCCCTCCGGGTCCCGTCGTCGTGCGTCGTGGCTTCCGGAGTCTTCTAGATGATGTATTTTTGGGTGTTGGGACTCTTTGACGCCGAGTGTAATCCGGAGCCTTCTAGACTTGTTTCGAGTTGGATTGCATTATGTTGCGTTGGTCGTATGACACGCCAACTCGCTGTTTTTTCGTTAAGTCCCCGCAAATCACAACTTTACCAAAACTCATGGAAATCGCCGCTGTAAGCCCTAATAAGGTGATCTAATTATATTTTAGTCCTTCTTCATATTCAGTTGACAAGTAAAAGTATACGTTAATATGTGTCAACAGGAGTCGAAGCCTTTCCTCAGGGCAGAACTGATCCGTTGGCACGACACGAGCCACCATAGTACCACTACATCTTCGGAGGAAGGGCAAAGGTGATCCAGGCCAATGCTATGAAGGAGATGGTGCCATACCTCCCTAGTGAACACGCAGGCGGCGAGGAGGTGGCCAGAGGTCTCGTGCAGCAGCCGAGCACAAGATGTGCGCCGCCGATGGGACTGGAGGCCATGGCACATGCGCCTCTCCGCTGTCCACGCCGGCCGCGGAAGACCAAGCTAGAAGAAGAACTTCACCTTTGGCGGCAGCGATGATCGCCAAAGTTCCTTGGCGCCCAATGAGCTCGGTGGATCCTAGGAAGAAAGCCCGGTATGCCAAGGCCGAGGTGTACTCGCCGAAGCCGTGCACTTCCAGACGGCGGTCCGGTGTCCCCGGTTTTAGGTCAACGCCCTGGACCTTGTGCCAGAGTTCTGCGAACTCCACAAGTCCTGCAATGGAGAGAGATGCGGTGATGTCGAGAGTCCATACTCCGCCGTTGATCACATCTCGAACAGAGCGTTTCCTCCTCTGGGAGCCGACGCAGCGGTAGAGGCTTGGCGTTGTCGTGCGCGATCAGCCCATCACGGAGCCGTGAACTGGCCCAGATTCTCGTGCGCACCAACGTCGCCGCCGACAACGATCACCGACGTTATAAACATATTTCGACCAGACGCTCGGCCGTGTGGGAATGACGGAGGATAGCACGTCCGGCAAGTCCTTCGCGCCCACTCCCAACGCAAATGTAGGTAGAAACCAAGGATGGCCAGGTCCAGTAGACGAAGTCCACCACGGACCTTGGTCGAGTAGACGATGGGCCATGCGACTTTGCATTTGCAACTTGCCACAATATCCGTGCCACCCCCACCGGAATGCCCTCGGGCCGCTTCTCAACCTCTTTGATCGCCCATGAAGATAGTGTGCAAAGAAATGGATATGTGCACCGATCACAAAAAGGGTCGACCGAGCCGGTGTTTTCCTCCCCGCCTCGGTTGAGCAGCCCTCGCCTTCTAAAGGTATCCTTGTTGCCACCATGTCCACGAACAGCTGCTCCTCAACTCGTGGTACCCTGGTTACCGCCAAGGGCTCTCCAAGGTACCTGACCGGGAACGGCTGCAGGAGGCAAGGGAATACCTCTATGGTCTCCTACACTTGTTCCTCAGAGTAGCGGATTGGGGTGAGTGAACACATGGCTAGATTGTTGGATAGCCCTGAGGCACCCGCAAACAATTGTAGGATGGTGAGGATGCGCAGGAAGTCAGTCGACTCTGGGTTGGCAATGATGACCAGATCATCAGCGTAGGGCGACGCCCTGAGCAAGGACACCCCGACTAGCAACAAGGTGAGCTGGCCACTGTGGTCTAGCTCGGCGAGAAGTGCGTCGAGGACTTCCATGACAATGATGAAAAGCAGAGGCGGTAGAGGGTCTCCCTTCCTCAGGCCCCTGGCATGGTAGATGCGACGCCCCGCCTCGCCATTCACTAGTACCTTGGTGCTTGCGGTGGAGAGCATGGCAGACACCCAGTCGCGCCACCGGCTTGGTAACCCGGCGTGCTCGAGGACCACTAGGAGAAAAGTCCATGACATGGAGTCGAAGGCTTTGTGGAGGTCCACCTTGAGCGTGCAAGCCGACGACTTGCATTCATAGAGCCATCTGTATGCGGCCCGCACCGAGCGGAAGTTGTCTTGATGCGCCGGCCCCTTGATGAAGGTTGTCCGGTTGGCGCATACCAACTTGGGCTCATCCCGGGCGCTAGACGTATGGCCAAAAATTTGGCAAAGAGCTTGCTAATGGAATGGATGAGGTTGATTGGGCAGAAATCAGTGACGCCGGTCGGGTTTCCATCTTCTTTAACAGCACCAATGTCGCCTCATTGAGGTGGTGGAAATCCCTATAGTCCAAAGCCCACCAAGCCTGGAAGGCTCGGATACCATCTAGGACAACCACACTCCAAGCCACCTTGAAGAAGCTGGCGTCGAAGCCATCGGGGCCGGGTGCACGGCCTGCTGGAGATTCCCCGCGACGCCCACGCCACCTCTTCCGACGAGAACCAAATGGCCTGATCATCGAGGTCTATCTGTAGAAGGTTAAGGAAGTCGAGGTCGATGTTGTGTAGCCATAGGAAAGGGCCCTAGGAGAGCGTTGTAGAAGTTGTAGAAGATGCCAGCCTTGGTGATCTCGGCGGTGAAGGTTTGTCCCGCTGCGTGTTTCAGGCAAAGACAATAATTTTTTCGCCGCCGATGGCAAGCCTGCAAGTGGAAGTATTTGGTGCAGATGTCCCCTTCTGGCAGGTGTCGTGTCCTCGCCCGTTGCATAGCTAGCCATTGTCCGAGAGAACAATGCTAGACCTAGGACATGAGCTTTTAGGTCCCGGTGCAACTCAAGGTCGCCAAGCGATAGCCGGTGCAATTCCCTCGTGCCACGTAGAAATCTAGGATGAGCATCCTAGCAGCCGGCCTCGCTTTGATGCTGCCGATTGTTGACACATTCCAGGCCTTGAGGGTCTTCGCTAGGTTGCGCAATTTGAAGTTGAGGCCCATGCTTGGGCTGACGCCGAATAGCTACGGGCCCCTAGCGTCATGACCGTGTCAAGCAAGCCGCGGCGCCTTAATCCAGAAACGTTCAAACCTGAACCTTAGAGCGCCCCATGGCAGGGTGGAAAGCACACGCGAGGGGCACGTGGTAGGAGGAGTCCGACGAGAGGCACTGAAGGCGGTGATTGGGGTAGAGCTATAGCCATTCGAAGGTGGTGAACGCGCGGTCGAGGCGTTCTAGGGTCGGCGAGTCCGTCCCACCAGACCAAGTGTACCTCGAGGTCATCAATGACCCTGTGGAAGTGACGCATGAGGCCACGGTGCAGCTTGTCGTTGTTCTTGTTCGCCGCCATGTATATTTGGTTGAAATCCCCCAAATCAAGCCACGGCCCCTGGCAAGCAGACGCACATCCCTCGGCTCGGCTAGGGAAGGCCGGCTTGTCGGCCCGCGCCATAGGGTCATAAATGTTTGAAAGCCACCATGGGCCCGCCCGCCATCGGTAGGAGTTACCATGACGGTGACAAGAGAAATGGCGATAGATGAAGAGGAGGCTCTCCAAAAGTCCCAGCGCCAAGAGTTGATGTCCCCCGTCGCGACACCCGGGCAGGGGCAAGAAAGAGTAGTCAAAATCCGAGCTTGTTAGTTCATTGTGCACGTTTACTGATGGTGAAGCGAACGACCTGACGACAAGAGCTGATGTCCCCCTGCTTTGACTCTTGAAGGCAGAGGAGGGAGACACGATGTTGTTCCACAAGCGACCTGACGACATTACGCCGAGCGTGGCCGTTCAGCCCACGCGACGTTCCAAAGACATCGAGATGGTTTTGACTCATGGAGGAACCACCTTGGCGGTTGGGGCAAGGTACTCGAGGCCTCCCCGCCGGCCGGACCGGCCGTTGTGTGCGCATCGTGGGGAAAAGCTCACGCATGGGTTGCCTTGCCTCGGAACATTGATCATCGCCAAAGTTCTACCAGAAGCGTCCCTCGAGCTGAACGTCTGGGGTCAAGGAAGATCGGTCGACCGACTGGCCCTGTAGCTTGCTAAGCATGACGTTTCGAGCCTAGTTCTCGGGGTGCGGGTCGCGCTTCTCAGGCTTGACCGCCTGGTGGGTACTCCAACTCAAAGTCCATTATTCCTCTGAAATTTTGGAGGAGCACAGCGGTGGTGACCCAGAGAGCAGGGTTGTCTTTAGGGGTCAAGTTGCCGCCACGATGAAGTCCCGGAAGGAGGTCAAGATAGGTACCTTAATAGTCCGTTCAATGGAAGGAGCGGGAGTGGAGTCGGCGGCCACGAGCACCGTGGAGGTTGTCGAAGGCCGCGCGAACTCCGCATCCACCTGAATCATCCACTAGTCGGCCTCGAGAGCAAGCGACGTGACCTTGATTGGCGATGACGTCGTGAACTCAAAGAAGAACGCAGGCCCACCCATTAGTCCTATTGGCGCAATGAGTGGACCGGTGTATCGGGCCGCACGGCCCCAAACGAAGATGCTCCTGGAGCGTGAAGCCCCCTTCCTCGATGTCCGTGTGACCGACGTCCCCTTCAAGAAGGAAGGGGAGCACGCGTGCCGGTTGGACCTCCATGGCGACGCACTCCGCCCACCAATCTGTGTACTGTGATGGTGCATCCCCCCATGAGGACCTCACGTCGAGGAGGTGTGGGGCGAGGCGGATGAATCTCCCCACGACCCAGGGCATGGATGGAGGGTCTCTCCACACAGACATGGTGGGCAACAGGAGGTGAGCATGAGAACCATCTGGGGGTGAACACTTCGTAAGCGGTGTGGCCGTTGCTGGGTGTTGCTTGGAGAATGGTGTGCGCGGCCCGTGGAGCGGCGACCAATGCTTTTGACGTGTCCTTCACGGCCCCGCACATGAAGGATGAGCTGATGGTAGGAGGAGCAGGGCTAAGGGGCATTGGAGGATACCCACAATCACGGAGGTAGATCGGCGGTGTTGGCCCGGTGCCCCTCGTATCTCCCGCTCTCCGTGTAGAATCGCGATCACTGTCATGGCGCAGGAGGGAGAAAACTCTTGGTGGTCACCCGGCAGCTAGTCGGCGGGCTCGTCATGTGATGGCTGGTGACTGTCGTTGTCCCGGTCATCCTCTCCAGGGCCCCGGCTCCATCCCGAGGAGAGCCAGGCGGTGTGGAGAAGTCGCGGACCGCGATAATACGAACGCAGACCATGTACATGAGGCCCGATAGGTTCTCGTTATCCTCAGCTTGCACAACGACCTCAGCCTCAGGGATGAAGATAACCTTCTACGTGTCGATGAAGGTGGGATGCTTGCACCAGGCTGTGACGAAATACTCGCGGTCGTCGTCGTCCGACACATCTCTAAGCTCTGTCTCTAGAACCTTTTCACAGGCCCGACCTAGCACTGTTTGTGCAACGTCAGTGTTACGCACGTGAAGGGGGATTCCTTTGAGAGCAAGCGGCACATGGAAGCGAAGGTGCCTCGGATGGACCTCGCCGTCCGCTCCCGGGGGTGCCGAGAAAGCGTTACTTTGGGAGGATGGCCGATTAGTGAGCACTCGTTCCCGGTCGAAGTGGTGGCGGAAGCGGAGTACAAAGTCACCTCTCTCATAGATCCTGATAGACACGTCGTTAGTCATGATGCCGAGGTACTCAGCCAGAAGGGTGTGCATGGCTATGGTGGAGATGGGCCGTGGATTTCCCATTACGACGGCAATGAGGGAAAGACCGAGACGATTCTCGGCTTCTAGGGTTTGAGCCGAGCGGGGAACCACAAGAACCGAGTGCGCCTGTCCACGGGGGCGCCACGGTGGCTGAGGACACATCCCCATCGCCCCCCGCGGCGCAGGAGTCTTCGCGTGATGGTTGACGCCCATGTTGCTGCGGTGGCGATGGTGGCGAGGAGGAGGAGGTGGGGAGCGGCGGGGTCATCGCGGCGTGTGGTAGCGACGACGCACCGCCCCGGCGGCAGCGGCCATCCCGCCCACCACGGTGTCCTCGAAGTAGAGGGCGATGTGAGCACCCAGGTCAGTGTCCCGACACCGGAGAACCCGGTACTAACCTGAGTGGAGCGACTCCCCGCCTTCCACCGTGTCGTTAGATGGGGTGCGCCCACGCTTGCCATGGTCAGCGTTGTGCCTCCAAAGGACTCAACGCTCATCGGCTCGTGAAGAGTTGCACCGCTTGTCCCCCGCCGGAGGACTTGGGAGCGGGCACGCCACCGCTCGGTGCCCCTCACGCAGGCGGGAGAAAGATCGGGGACGGGAAGGTGCATTGCCGGGGCACACATGGCCATCCCCGAGGCAATTAAAACATTTACCTTCCTACTGTGCACCGTATAGAAGCCCTCACCATCAGGTACCCCACGTGGCGTGGAGTGGTGGCTCGGCAGAGAGTGACGCTGCAGCGACGGAGGCCGCGCCCCCGCGAAGCCCAGGCGCTGGTGAGCCTGGATGTGGTGGTCTCCATGGCGAGCTGCGGCCATGATACCTGACGCCTTCTTGTGGTGCCTCTTCTTCTTCTTCTTCGCAGCCTCTAGGACGGGCCTCATTCCCCGGGGGTCGTTCGCCGGCGCCCGTGGTGGAGGTGCCTCGGCATCCGAGTCCAAGAGGTCCTCGTTGTCATTGACGTTGGGCTTCACCCCGCACATGTCGAGGGGGAAGCAGCCACAGCCGCGGCTAGTCCAGGGGAGGCCCCGCCGGTGGAGTCGGCCCGCAAGCTAGAAGGCGGACGCGAGGACCTTCGCCATTGTAGGTGTTGAGGTTGGCCGGGTTGTTGGGGACCCGTCATGCTTCACCTCGCCTCCATGGCGGATTTGAGGATTTCCTCCTCCTCCACCTCCTTGGCTTAATTGCGGGTAAATAGGAGGTGGATCCGAAGCTCCATTGTCCGGCCGAAGACTCCCGATCCGGGTTGACCAAGATCCGGGGAGCTACAGCCCGCGAGAAGGTCGGAGGAGACAGATCCGGGGTTTGGAGCAGTGGCGGAGCAATTGGGCGGAGGGGGTGGGGGGGGGGGTGTTTCCGGTGAGGTAGAGTCCTAGTGCGCGGTGTACGGAGGCGGGACGAGTCGGTGGAGAGGGGTGGGGCGGGAGCGCCTTACCTACATCTATATTTACCAACCGAGTATTCGCAAGATGCTATCCCGACTCGAGGCTCCACGTAAGATCTCCTGCGCACGGCTCGTCTCATCTATTTTGCAATGTATCTAGAGATATTATTATTATATCTAGATTCATAACAAATGGATGTACTAAAATAGTCAAAGTAACCTATATTTGGAATGGAAGTACTAGCATTTACTTGAGCGCACTTGATGTATTAAAATAATCATTTATATGCAAGCTTGGGGTCTTCGTTATGGATCATTTTCAAACTACTAAACTGAGTAATTTAGATGTACATTTCGGACTAGTTTGGATTATTGTTTGTTATTACATAGGTGTGTAATGCAGACCAATTGTTTAGAGATTACTTAGGTTATATTTTAATAATTGCATTGATGAGTAGTTTCCATAGATATATTTTTTAAAAAAGCACTATAGAATATCTAATGTATAATGAAACATGTGGGTAATTTTCTACAGAACACAATAGGTACATGTAAACCTTTCAAAAGAAAAACAATAGGTGAATGTTTCTATTCAGAAGCTACCATACTAATCACTGGATGCTTCTAGTGCTTATTTTAAGAATTTCTAGTATTTACTCCCTCAGTCCCAGAAAACATGCAATTCTCACTTCTCGGAGAGTCATGTCATTCTAACTTTGACCAAATATATATAAAATAATACTAACAATTAAATTACAAAATAAGTATCAATAGATTAGTTATGAAATATATTTTCATAATAAATTTCATTTCAGACAAAATGCTAATTATAACTACTATAATTTTGCTCTCAAATTTTATTCAAGTTGACCATCACAAATCCCATAGTTGCAATATTTTTGGGATGGAGGGAGTACCACTTTCTCCGACATGTTTTATGAGCATTATTTATGTAGACAATAAAAGAAGCATCTAAAGAGAGAGCAGCTTTGTTCTAGTCCTGATAATAGATTTGATTAGCATATAAAAAAAAAAATTACCAATATATATATACTAATAGGTATTCTATAAATATATTCCCTTGTAAGTAAAATCTAATGATGCTAAATAGATATCATAAATATTGATATTTTTCTTGTCCCAATATGAACAAATTTCATATAGATTGTCTTGATAGAGCTAGACAAGCATGTAAGTTTTGGATGAGGCAGTGATAGCTATTCTAATCCTAGCGCTTTGTTATAACATTTGAAGATGTAGTGTAGATAATAGTTTTCTCGCTTTCTTTCTGCTACTATTGTCTAGATCATAGTTCCCGGCAACAATTTCTAGACTCTACAGAACTTCATACGCTTTCTGTTGAACGAAATCTCCCAAAGTAGTTCTACCAAAGTAGTTGTATAGGTCGAGTATGGAAAGACAAGACTAACCTGGTCAGGCTGCAGCTGTTTCTTGAGCAAGGACCAGGCATCATCATTTCCAAGAGGCCTCACACGGTGTTGGTGCAGCGTGGCTTGCATCTGCTGTGGCAGGTGTGCAGATCTTGTGGTGACAAGGACCCTGCTTCCAGGTTGTTTCTTGCTAGCATTTCTGATTGGGACACTAAGCACGTCATTCCACACATTTTGGCTCCACACATCATCCATCACCAGCAGAAACCTTCCACTCGACAGGGTGTGGAATAGGATCTCCGTCAGAGTGCTTTTGTCCTTCTCGGCACCATGATCGCCTCCAGCATGCTTGATTGCTGTCCTCAGTAGCTCATCCTCATCAAACTGTTGAGTGATGCTTAGCCATATCGTCTTGGTCTTGAAGTGCTCTTGGATGGTTGTATCATTGAATATCTTCTGTGCAAGAGTAGTCTTTCCCATGCCACCAACACCAATTATAGACACGACTTCAATGTCATGTTTATTATTACTTGAGGTTAGCAACTGAACAAGCTCCCTCGTATCCCTCTCTATCTGTTCCCCAACTATGGCTGACTCGTCGACCTGTGAAGCTGTCCTATAGTTGGATAACTCAGCAGCAGTTAGTCTCCTTGTCTCCAGGTTGGAACCGAGGCCAATATTAAACTTGTACTTGTCCGCCTCCTTGTGGATGCCTTCCAGCCGCTGGTTGAGCTCCTTGATGCGGCTTCCTATCTTGTGTGCGAACACGGGATTCCGTAGGCAAAAGAGCAGTGGCTGGAAGCAGCCAGGCGACTTATGCTCCACAGTGCCACCATCTCTGGACTCGCTCCGCTTGTCAGCCTCGAGCTGGCACAGGTCGAGGATATCAGTGGCATCATACATGGCGTTCTTGAGCTTTGTTGACCATCTTTGCACGCTCTTGTCAGTGATGCACCTCCTCTCGGCATCAGCGAGGAAGGCTTTGATGCCTTCCATGTTGTCGTCCAGCTTGGTGATCTCAGTGGAGACGCCAAGCAGCATGGAGACCTCTTCTTGTGCCATGTCCGCGATAAGCTTCTTCACGTAGGGTGCTAAAGCATCCAGGACGCCCGCCATGGCTCAAGCCTATCTGCCTGCTAGTAGTAAAACATACATTTTTAAGCACATATTTGTCATAATGCTATTGGGTTTAGTGTATCTGAGAAAATGAATAGAGGTGGAGAAAACATCATGGGAGGGAAGTGCTCACCTCAACTTCTTTGTGGAATGAATTGAAAGTGCGGAGAAGAGAGTGCGTGAGGCAGTGACTTCACCTGCTAGTAGTAAATCATACATATATAAGCACAGATTGTCTCATAATCCCAAGACCGTGACTTGATATAAAAACTAACTAGAAATGCTATTCGTTGCCCATGGATTGGAGGTTGGAGAAAATGTGGTGGAAGGGAAGTGCTCACCTCAACTTCTTTGCAGAACGAAAGTGCGAAGAGAATGCGTGAGGCGATGATCTAAGTCCGATCCAGAAGGAAGCGACTCCTTGTATAGGACATGGAGTCGACGAGTAGGAAGTTGACCTACACATAGTTAAAGAATTGGAATCACGTGCATGGCCACTTAAGTCTGCACAGATCGAGTGAAGGCACATGCATTCGACTCGAGTACCGCAATACCGTAAAAATAATGAAGTTAGGCCTGCTGGGGTAACATGCACGCAGATGTGGTATTTGTCTCCATCCAGAGGTTCGAGTGTTCCTGTGATCTGCTGCGATTGTTTTTACTAGTGGCATCTCTCGATTTGCTACATGCAAGGGAGCAGATGGACTAAAAATTAATTTTATTTACATCGAGAATTTTGTGTCCATTGTTCATCACGCACTTGCTCCTCTCTCATTACTCAGTCCATCGTCCCCGACTCTCTGTCCTGTTTGTTCATGTCTCACTCGATGGATCTAGCCTTTCAGTCGTTTCAACCCTCACACTAAGAGTTTGGAGTTGGAAAAACCTCCTTTTCTTAGCTTTCCAAACATCTTGAGTGTTTTGTGTCTGTGTAACCATGTGGAGATGTCCTGGTTTGTAACCATCGTGACTTGACAATGTGCACGAAACCTTCTCAATTTTTTTTCACAGTCTCCACATACCATATCAAGACATCTCAACAAGTTTCATGATTTTGAGGCCTAGTATGTGTTTTATAGAGTTTAAAAAGAATTCACCCCTAAGTGAATTGTCATGTTTCCTGAACAAGAGGTTCTAAAGCTATGGTTTGTCCCTGGATGCGGCCCCACATTAGACTCAATAGCACGAATATCATTTTTTCATTAGTCGAATGACTTGTAGTTCAAATCCGACTTTTAAAAAAAATGAATTAAAAGAAATAAACTAAAGAAACTTAGTAAAAAGTCTGAGACATATACCAAATTTGAACATAGAGTACAAAGTACCGTAGGAGAACTACAAAAGAAGTTTGGATGGGACAATCCAAATAAAAAATAATTTACCGAGTGTCACAAACTGGATCTTTGCCGAGTGCGTGTCTGGCACTCCGCAAAGAGACCCTGTTTGCTTTGCATCCAAAATGGGGACTGTCCTCTTTTACTTTCCACAAATCGAGTCCTGCCTTTGTTTAATTTAAAATGAAAATTCAAAATTACTCGGTCAACTTGAGACTGCATGCACACCGTCCCAAGAGCTGACCACATGATAAATACAGCATTGTTCAGTGCAGTTTCAGTTTTTTTTCTTTTGCTTATTTGATATCTCCACTGAGAGGCTCTTCGTCGTTTCATCATGTGACTTTTTCTTGATGCACATTAAATAAGCGGTGGGGAAGAGAAATAAAAGTTTGAGAGAGAAACCAGTGGAACCCGTAAAAGACTAAAAATATCCAGAGAGAGACCCATTTCAAGGTAAGTTTCACCCATTTGAAAACCAGGAGGTGAAATATAGCATGGAGAGTGGCCTCAGTGGACTACTTAACACGTTCTTCCATCGCTGCTAGTAGAGGTTGATGTAGCAATAAAATGCAGCGACCTAGATAAGAAAGCACCTAACTGATGCTGCAGAATTTTTTATAGTACCCATTTCAAGATGTGGATTGTTAGCGATGTGGCCAAACGTCTACTTCACTGATGGCGGTATGGTTCAGTGCAGTTTCATTTCTTGCTATTTTGCTAGTGTCAGACTTCCCTGATTTGCTACAACGGCTAGCTCAAGTACTCATTGAGGAATTGGATATCCAAAAACAGAAAAGAAAAGCACAGCACAATATTTATTTTTATTTTCTTTATTTGCTACATGGGCTGTGTCGTTGTCAATCGCAACAGTGTTCACCTTCATAGCGTCCATCTCCGTCGGCGTGGGGCCTATCACGTGGGCCTACAGCTTGAAGGTGGGTCGCCTGCTGGAAACCGACGCCGACACCAAAGCCGCTACCCACCCTGCCCTTCGGATCTGGCTTTGCCATGGCTGGAGCAACGGTGCGCGCCCTCCATTCTATAGAGGACGACGCCCATGGAGATGGTTGGCATGGAGCCACGTTTTGTACGCTGGCGCCCCACTCCCGGCTTCCACGCCCGGCGCTACTCCTCCAGATCTACGGAGGAGGCAGCGCCCTCCGGGCAACGCACAACATCATCAAGATGGAGGGGCAATGGTGAGGGCACACGATTTCAAGCGTGTGCCGATTTGTTAGTTGCAGTGGGGCTGTCTACATCCAATGAGTTTTTTTCAAGCTCTTTTTGGTGCACGTTGTCAAAGGCGTGGTGGCTGATTCGAAGACCCCCATGAAGTGGCATCGATATCTTAGCACTGTCTTGAGTAGTAAACACAATTATTTTCTGGATGTAGTAGATCTTTAGTACATACATCTTCATCTACTGATGTTTTTTTATTCTTAATTTTTATAATAAGTTTGGCTGTGTGTGGTGACCTTGAGAGGTTTTAGACTGTGTAAGTTACAAGCAGAGGCCGGAATGTTAATTCCTTTATCTAAAAAAAATCTCCGCTGAGAGGCTCTTCTTTGTTTCATCATGTGACTTTTTCTTGATGCACATTAAATAAGCGGTGGGGAAGAGAAATAGAAGTTTGAGAGAGAAACCAGTGGAACCCGTAAAAGACAAAATATCCAGAGAGACCCATTTCAAGGTAAGTTTCACCCATTTGAAAACCAGGAGGAGAAATATAGCATGGAGAGTGGCCTTAGTGGACTACTTAACACGTTCTTCCATCACTACTAGTAGAGGTTGATGTAGCAATAAAATGCAGGGACCTAGATAAGAGAGCACCTAACCGATGCTGCAGAATTTTTTTATAGTACCCATTTCAAGATGTGTACTGTTAGCGATGTGGCCAAACGTCTACTTCACTGATGGCGATGATGCCAGTTAACAGAAGCAAAGTCAAGGGAACAGGGGAGGACCCAACTTGATCTCAATTAACAGAAACAAAGCGTGAAGATGCTCGGCCAACTTGAGATGGCTCACAGCCCGATCGAGAAATGGACCACATGATGAATACTTGTATTGTTCAGTGCAGTTTCATTTCTTGCTATTTTGCTGATGTCAGACTTCCCTGATTTGCTACAACGGCTAGTCCTGGTCGAAGAAGAAGACGCCATGGCTGGTCTCAAGTAGTCATTGAGCTATTGGATGTCCATGAACACAAAAGAAAACACAGCACATTATTTATTTTTATTTTCTTCATCGATCTATCTGTATGTGAATATCTGTTCTTTTCAGAACAGACCATGCTGTAACGTAACCCCAAAATAGGGATTGTCCTCTGTTACTTTCCACACATCGATCGCTGCCTTCGTTTAATTTAACATAAAAATTAAAAATCTTGACCTGGCAAGTGTACACGAAATTTTCCAAGATGCTTTGCTCTACGTACCAAATGGACGAGTTAGATTATTGTTACCAATACGTCTTGTTGATTGTGCGGGTCAACACTCTAAAATTAACAGAGACAGACTAGCAAAAACCAGGGTATTAGTACCCTAAAACCAATACGTCTTGTTGATTTGCACTGCCGATGAATAACACCGACGACTTAATACGTTGATGCATCACTGCTAGTAGGAGGTTCATGCATGCTTCAGAACTGTTTACTGTGCTAGTTTGAAGACGTGTATTGCTTACCCATGTGGCCAAACGTCTAGTTTACTGACGATGGAGATGCCAACTAATAGATACAAATTAACTGAAGCGAGGACCCAACATGAGCCCACTAAACAGAAAGAAAGCGAGAAGATGCGGGGCCAACATGGTCAGACCGAAGATCTGACCTCATGATGAATACTGTATTGTTCAGTGCAGTCTCATTTGCTCTTGCTTATTGCTTAGAACTTGAGACTGCATATTGGTAAGCTCGAAGACTTGTAGGCTAATTATGGTCCACAAGAAGACCAGGGCTAGGAGGCATTGAGCCCTTGCGTGCAAGGCCCAAAAATCAACCGACGTGCAAGGCCCAAGCTATGCTCTGCTTTGTTTCTGCTGTATAGTCAAGGCTCGTCCGGGCCATTTGCTCTGCCTCCCGTAATCGTGGTTCAGTGAGTGCAGGTGAGAAAGCAGAGGACACGGCGTGGCCACTGAGACCAGAGATGGACAGCAGTCTATAGTACTAGTAAGATCCATCATCAACAATGACAATGTTGATGCTGCTTTTATCACCTTCATCACCACAAGTACATCCGGTTCATTACAATATCCAAGACTTGAGACCCATTGCATGTGCAAATATATATATGTCCACGACTCCAAAAATCAAAAACATATCGAGTGTACAAATATATATGCAGGTTGGTGCTTGCTTCTCGGATGCACTGCTGGACAGTCTGACGGACAGGCAGCAGCGACAGTTCGTTTAATCACCATCTATAGCTGGTTGATGCTTGCTTCTCAGAGCATGCCACTCGGGGAGCCCAATCGATAGAGGTTCTCTGCTCTGCTTTGTTTGTGACGATCTGCTGTGCCTTCCTCAGAAAGCGGAGGACCTTGGATATGTGGGTGCAGTACGTGCAGGCGACAAAGCAGATGAGGAACATGGTGTGGCCACGGAGATAATTATAATCTCCTTGATATTGAGGAGGCTAAGTATGATCAATAGATAATAATGATTGGGATCCCGATTTCATTATCACGAGTCAGGTCAGAAAACAACGAGTGTACAAATATACATGGTCAAGAGTGCAGGAGATGCAAGAGTCTGCATGTGAACACAGAACGTATACCGCGTGCTACAGACCAGCTTGTACCAAGCAGATGTCAGTCCCACGTGCCACTGCAAGCTAATATAGAAGGTGACAATAAACTTACTTTGCCAAGACTTGAAGACAATTGATTGTCAACAATCGTACATGTCCCCACGTCGGACGGGCAGGCTGTAGCAACACTCTGTTTAATCACCATATATATTCTGATGCCCTGATATTCTGTGTGTGGTCCAATGAAAGATTTTCCTGCAGCGGATCAGATTACAAGCAATAATTAATAATATGAAAACCCACTTCCAGCCCTAGTGAAAGAAAGCTACGCAGTTACCAGTTTTTGTCTGCATCTCAACTTCAAGGCAGATAATCTTGTGCTTTCCAATGTGACTGATCTTGTCCCATTCCATGCTACCTGGAGATGAGGAGGATTCGTATAGCTTCTTGTTGCATTTCAACACGAGTTACCTTGGGCATACATCTCGCAGATAATCAGGAAGTGTACATATGATGACCTCACGAACAAGCAGAGAATGCAGGCTCTGTGACCGTTGGGGGCTCCCTGGCGACCCCCTCCCCCCACGCCGCCGCCGCCGGCCGCCGCTACTCGGCGCCCGGCGGCCCTCCCCTCCTCCCTCCCCCCCAGGACTGTCCTCCCGTGCCCTGCTGGTACTCGTCTTCTCCCGCCACCTGCTCTTCGCCCCCAGCGTGGCGCCGCAGGCAGGACTGGTCAACCGCCGCCGCCGCCGACATGCCGCCCCCGCCTCGCTGACGGCCGGGCGGTCCGCCGCCGCCGCAGCAGCCGCCACGGCCGTGTCCGGCCTTCGATGTGCGCCTGACCATCTCTCGAGGCTCATCCCCGGCGGTTGCCGGGCAGCAAGATGCAGGATGACAAGCGACCTGGCCGGCCAGTTCCACCGGCGGCCGACGCCCGTGCCCTTCTCCCCGCTCATGCCGGCTCCATCAACAAAGGCTGCTCGGCGCAAGGTCGCCGCGGCACCACCACCGCGAGCGACAACAGTGGGCCCCGCTCGGCGCTTCCCTCGCAGCCGGGGATCCTTCGGCAGCCACTGACCGGCATCAGGCGAGCCTAGTGGGCGCCTCCTCGGCCGGGCGCGCCCTACCTCCGCCCGCCTTCCCCCGCCAAGTGGATCTCGCGCCCAATCCGACACCGGCAGACAAAGGGGACCTTGGCCCTCTCAGCGGTGGAAGCCGTGGGGGGCCGACGCCTTGAAGAAGGAGGCGCACGCACACCTCGTCCTTCCCAGCGCGCCGAGCAGCGGTTAGCGCTGTCGGCTGCTCGGGAGGCCGCCGCCACGCCGCTGTGTACCTCCCCGCCGCCTTGCCAGCGGGGAGGAGTCCCACGACGGTGTCCGCCCCTGCTCGTTGGCAGATCCGCCGCGCCGCCGCCACCGACACCGCCGCCCTCGAAGCCCGGGCACGGAGCAGCGTATGCGTGCTGCTAGGCGGATCGTTCGCGAGCCTCACCGTCGGTGAATGCAGTTGTCGTGTTCGTGCATCCATACTGCTCCGACCATGTCGCTTACTTCACCGCGACCGCTTCGAGACTTCGGCCGGCGACGCTACTCCAACCCTCGTCCCTTCCGTTGGGAGACCCAAGGGTGGCGCACGGTTGAGTCGGCTCCTTCTCCGACCGCGGACAATGAGGATGAGTCCGTCGGGCGAGGCCCCCACCCCCGTGCGGCGCGCGCTTTGTCTATCACCCTTCACCGGCGTTCTCGACTCTACCGTGGACCGTGGAGGGACCGGTGAAGCCCGAGGCCTCTCGCGGCCGACGATGCCCCTAGCTGATCCGGCCGACTAGCGCAAACGGCGTCGTCGCCGCCGTCCGCCGTTCTCGCTCCATTGACGCTCCACGACCGAGGTGCCGGCCTGCTGTGTAAACTCGAGCCTTGCCGGCTACGCTGCTCCCTCGCTCACCGACGCTGCCGCCGCTGCTCGACCTCGCCGTTGTCGCGGCCGTGAGCACGGACCCGGCTAGGTGCTCTATTCCCCTCGCCGGCGCCATCGCCGACGTACGAGCGTTTCACTCTCGCCCGTAGGCGCCGGCGTCAGCGATGGCGTGCCTCGCCCACCTCTCGCCGCCAATCGGATCGCGGCCGCCATCCCTCGCCGGGCTATGCTTCAATTGCCCGGCTGGGGATCACGCCGCCGCCCGCTGCTCCACCTCGACTCGCTGCCTCATCTGCCTCAGCACGAGGCATAGGGCCAGGAACTGCATGCACCGTCGCCGCCCTCAGACACAGCAAGCCTCCGCGAGTAGGGTGTGGGAGCATGGTTGCCTTGTCCAGACACTACCAGCCGCGCCCAAGACCGCCGTGGACGCCATCGACCATGTCCAGTGGCCTCGGCGCTCCGTGGTGTGGCCGGGTCATCGGCGGCCTTCTACGCCGGGCAGATCCTCCGTCCGGATCACCGACTCGGCCCGCCCTAGCTGCGGTCGCCGCGGTCATGGCTTCGCTTGGACAACGACGGCACGCCGGAGGAGCTCTCTCGCACTCGACCAGCGCCTGGGCGTTGCTCCCCCTGCTCGGGTGGACCCGATGATCGACGAGCTCACGGCCTCCCTCGTCACGCATCCGCCAACCCCGTTGCCTCGACTTCCTCTACAAGTGCGTGACACCTTCGCCTACCTAGCGATCGGTGGGCCGACCTTGTGCTCGCGGAGCTCTCGCCAGCGGCCAACGCCGAAGCTTCAGCAGGGGAGGTGACTCCGCAACGGTTGTGGAGGCCTCGGGGGTCGGCCGCACACCTCCTCCCGCGCCCAGGTGTCGTCGACAACAATGCGGGCCGGGGATGGAGGTCCACGACTGCTCCCGGGGCTGTCGCCACCGCCAGAGCTGCCGGAAGCGCTGGAGTGCCAAAGATGAGGGCGTGCCGCTTCGCAGCCACTCAAGAGGAGGTGCCGGAACCTCACCGGTGGGTTCGGCAGGGGCTGGGGTCGCACTCCGCGCTGGTTCTCCACGTATCTGTGACGCCTGCAGCTGCTTCACTCCGTGATGCCCGGGCGATGGTGTTTCGTAACGCCGCCGTAGCCTGGCCAAGGGCCAACCACCGCCAGGGGCAACCACCTACCGGCGTCCGCTATGCCTTCCTCGGCTCCCTAGTGGTCCCTATCAAAGGAGCCCCGCTGTCCATGCCGCCCGCCGTAAGGCGTCACACATCGTTTCACGGGTCCTGCTCCATGCGCCAAGCTCGAAACTCATGGCCGAAGTCGGTCCACCGCGATCCGCGGCCCGAAAGGCCGCCCGCCAAGGTGATGCTCAACAAGTGGGAGGGCAAGCGCGGCGGATGATCCCCGCAACTCGCTTCTGACCCGCCATGGGCGGCAAAGTTCCACGACCGCTTGGTCAATGAGATGCCCTCACCGCACCCAGGACAACGCAGGCGGGGAGTTGTTCCCCTGATGAAGCCCGCCGTGGGTGGAGCCGCCCGAGGGCAGCTTGAGTCCTGCGCCAAGAACAGTCGCACAATAGTTTCCTCTTTAGTACAACTGCCTAGCAGCGCCGTGGAAGCCGGGCGATTTGTGTTAGTGTGTTGCCACTATGTCTCACGGCATCTCGCCAATGAACTAGTGGTTGTATTGTAAAACTCTATTTTCCCCTAATGCAGCACGTGCAATATGCACGCTTTCGAAAAAAGGAAGTGTACATATGTTAGTGTCCTTTAGGACGAGTCTGTCCAGTGCTTGGACGCCTTCTACAACCTCCAGCTTTGGGCAGTCAAAGACTGTAATCTTTTGCAACATGGGGAGGCCGCTGATCTTCTTGAGCTCAGGATGCACTCTCGCTCTGATGGTAGCAGGATGGCCAACGAGTTTAACAAAGTTACTGTTTTTCTGGGTGACATGATGGAATTGAATGAGGATCTTGATTTCAAGGGAGGACAAGATTATTCCGTCTCGTGCGTAGTTGGGAGGAGATTATTCCTTCTAGTGGTTCGGCATCGACATAAAGAATGATTTGCCAGATTTCACGAGCGTCGACGAGGAAAAGCAGAGGACACCACATGTTGGGTTCATTATGAAATCCAGGGCCTCACGTCCATTACTAGAACAAATATGCATAGCCCCATTACTTGAAAAAAAAATACAACTGCCAAGCTTTTCAGCATAGCAGATATTCCTTGCTTCATTGCTGATCTGCCACGTTTTCCTAACGTTCAAAGCAAGCAGATGATATGTATGCAGACTATACTGGTGCAGGCTACAAAGCAGAGGATTAACATACAGTTCGTGCAGTTTGAGAACAACCTTGATCAGACAACGTTTCCTTCCTCACCATATGTTGATATGGGAGCAAAACAATATAAAAACACCAGTGCCACAGTTTGACTACAAGGACTATATTCAGCACTCTGCATCACGATATTTTTAATTCCAAGCGCCGTCCAGCCCAAGGAAACCTGTTAAATATACGCTTGCTTCATTTCTGATCTTGTTGTTGAAGTTGCCACCGCCGCCACTCCTTGAATCCGTCCGTTTCCCGCCAATGGTGCTCCCTCCATCCACCGCTGGCGACGACGAGATACCTCTCATCAGCTCTTGCGCCTCTTGTATATGTAGCGACCCTCCACACGACAAGCGACACGTCAGTCCACCCAGAAACACAAACCTGCTGGATACTTGCCGCACGCCAATGATGCTTCTCAGAGCCTTTCTTCTGCTCTGTTGACTGACATGTGATTGTATATATAGGATTAACTGATTCCCTATGCTACTATACTAGTATGAATGCCCCTATATTTGCTCTGCCTCCATGGAAAGCAGAGTGTGTCTTGCATATAATGGTGCAGTGCAGTATAGCAGAGGATATCGCAGATTGAGGAGAGTAGAACCCCTATATTCGCCATGACATCCTGGAGACACCTCTGTATCAACACAAAAGCAATTGGAGTACACGCAACAACTAATTAATTAAGAGTCAGGAAAGCAACTTTCGGAATAGTGAAAGAAAGCTATTTATTATTACCTCAGCTTCGCTCTGAAAATCCATCCGAGCTTATATCTCAATGTCCGATGCAGTTGATGACGCGCTTTCCAATATGGCTAATTTTGTTCCATTCAGACCTACCTGGTGATAAGGAAGATTCGTGTAGCTTCTTGTTGCAATCTAACTTGAGATACCTTGGGTTTACAGCTTGTAGGTATTCTGGAAGCGTGTCCATGATGGAGTCCTCTAGTACAAGGCTGTCGAGTGATGGGACACCTTCTAGAACCTCCAGCTTTGTGCAACGAATGATCCTAATCCTCTGCAGCTTGGAGAGTCCACTGATCCTCTTGAGCTCAGGGCAATCAAACACATCAAGGTCCACAACTGATGGGAAGTTCTCCACATGTGTCAAGTTGGTGAGCTCGTACAGGTATAGTTCTCTAAGACCATGCCTCTTGCTGCTGGCGAGGCCTGGTGGAAGACACCTCAGCTTGCAGTTATTGATTATGAGTTTCTCAAGACAAGGCATGGCTATGGTAGTTTCCACGTCACTATGCTCCTCACAGTCATTCCATTCCCACTCCTCGCACTTACGTAGCCCACATAGATATAGGTGTCTCAGTTTAGGAAATGGTGCCGATATAGCAGCAGATGCTCCAGTTGCTATGGAGGATGGCACTTGGAATTGGGGACCAATACGCTTGATGGCTGGTGCATCCGTGATGTCCAGTGATTCCAAATTCGGGAGGCAACATAGACCGTCAGGGAGTTGGATGCACCAAGGCTGGTTCCGCAGCCTTAAATACCTCAGGCTCTTAAAGTCTACCGATGCTGGAGCGCACATCCAGTTCGGTAGCTGGCGACCAATGTATCCCCCTGACAAAGTAAGATCCTCTAGGCAGGTTGGAGGGCAAAGCTTTTCCAAGACCTCCTCAGCCACACTCTGTTGTTATTGCTGCTCTGCCTCACCACTGCCTGTCCCTATAGTATGTCCACTTGCACTATAGTTCAACTCTAGATACTCAAGGTGGCCTTTGCTGCTAATCATGGCATTTTCAGCCATATGGCTGTCCTGCACCTTCTCTAGGCCATGTAATGTGAGATCCTTAAGCTGATAGAGAGGCTCTAGCTCTTGCAAACTGCACCAGCTACTGCTTGCATCCATGTCCACGTGCACTGGGAAGCCAACAAGTGACCTCAGATTTGTTAACTCACCGAACCCCTTAGGAATGACACCAACATTTGATCCATTGATGTTAAGAGATCTTAGATGCACAAGTTTCATGATGCTGCATGGAAGATGGTATAGCTTCTTACAGTTACCAACTGAAATGTGTCGTAGAAATTTCATCTTGTGGATATCATCTGGTAGCCAAGATATATCAGTACCCTCTAAGCTAAGGTATCTTAAGTGCTTCAACCTAGATAGAGAGGAAATTAGTGTACTGATCTCGACAGAGTCTATGTGCAGTACACGTAGCTTGGAGAAACTACCTACCGAATCACCAGGATGAATGTTTATTCTAGATCTTATAATTAATGTTCTAAGTGACTCATGCCTTTGCAAAGTAGCCCAATCGACCACTGATACGATTTGTCCTACAGCCAAGCGTCGTACAAGCATCTCATCACCACTAGTAGTAGCTTGCTCTTTGCCAACCACCGCCACAGATTCCTCTCTTACCATATATTCAACAAAGGATCGGACCACATCGTGCATGGTGCACTCATATCCAGTGATAGAACTTTCTGTAGGTTCTATAAGATTTCTCTTTAATAACTCTCGGTAATACTCAATTGCAATGTCTTCCAAATCATACCCATGTGAACTGGTACTTCTTTCAACTGTTGGTTGAATAAGTCCTTCACTGATCCACATTTCAATAACTATGTGACGTGCAATTGTTACACCTTTAGGGAATAGGGAGCAATACAGAAAGCACTGCTTTAACTGGGGAGACAAATCCTCATAGCTCAAGTACAGCCGGTTGTCTAGTTCTTGGGGCAGTCCGGTCAGTGACCATGCAGGCATGTTCAAAATAGCTTTCCACCCATGCTCACTTGAGTATTTTGTGCTCAAGAGTCCTCCAATCAATTTTACTGCAAGTGGTAATCCATCACAATTTTCAAGAATTTCCATCCCGATAGTTTTTAGTTGATCAATTCCGACTACCTGCCAATAAAATGGGCCGATTTAAAATGAAATCTGCATGAATGGGTGGAAATCATATAACACTCATAATGTACTGCATGCATTGCTCTCAGGCTTTAAATGTTGTCATTTAGAAATTGGGACTAGTATGCAACGTTTTCATGTGGTTATTTTTCTATCGTTCACATTGAGATGTATTTGTGTTGTAAAGGCAAGAAGTTCCAACAAGTTTGATTTGTTGTAGCTTAAAAGGCATGGCCATCTACGACGCACTAGCTTTAGGAAGACTACGATAATCAAATTATAAGTCATTTTTTGACATTCTAGGTACAGAGCTTTTAATATATATTTAGACAAGTCATATATCTAGGTTCATGACAAAGCTGTGTACCAAATTATCCTTATGTGTTATAGCATACTCGCTTCTTTTCCGAACTATAAGTCGCTTTCCAAGCATCATCCCTAGTTTAGTTAAAATTGTAGCAAAAAATTATAATGACTTCTGACATGAAATAAGTATACTATGAAAATTTATTTGACGGTGAATCTAATGATACTTAGTTAGCATCATAAATGTTATTTTTCTTATCATACAAATTTGGTTAAACTTAGGATACTTTGACTCTCTAAGATTCTTGGGACTTAACTTGGGATGGGCGAAGTAGTAGGCTAGGTGTAGCAGTGCAGGGAGCTTAAGCCATGGCGCTGAGGTGCGGGACGCAAGTTTGAGCGCACTAGCACACAAACATGGCTTGGCACAGAGGTGCCTAGTCTGTTAGTTAGGCCCTATTACTTAAGTAATCATTGAGATTAGCTTGATTGAAAAGATTTAGTATGTTAGGAATTGGGGATACTTAGCCCAAACCTTTGCCAATAAAAATCAAGCTAGAGATTGATCCAATCTCTTGTTTCCCTCGCTAGCATCCACATCGACTCAATGCTAGGCACAACTTGGTGCCGCTAGCCAACCGCAAGCGCGTTTAAGCCCCAAACAACCATGTCCTTCGAGCGCTGCAATGTGGCTTTTTTTCAATCCAAGCTCCAACAGTCTTGTACTAGATATGCTAGCTTCTGATGACGCCACTACAGCTGCTTCCGTTACCGTTGCTACAAGGAAAATGGTCCCTTGGCCCATTTAGTTTGGATTTTTGTGTTTGATGATCAACATGACCATTTGTACTAACATAATTTGCTAGTGTTTTTTATATGGATCAAAGGGAGCAAAAGTGTCTTGGACATAGGCAAAGTGGTGATCCAGATGATCAACACCTCAAGCAAGATCTTAGAAGCAATGCTGAATACCTACAAGACGGGTGCACTAGAGGGCAAATGATGTGTTACAAAGTTTCCGCCTCCATAGTAGATTGATACCGAAATCTACTACTCACACACTAGACAACCAAAGCGCACCGCTGGCAAGCGCCTATCGCATCTTGCGCCAAGATCTCCTCATCCGACTAATTATTCATCATCCTTAAGGACATCCCTGCATTGCTTCCTAGTGCGAGGGTTCAGCTTCTTAGTGTAAATGCTATTGTGTAAGCTTCGATGCCGACCGCCATCACCGTTGGTGTGGCCTGCTCTTCGAGGAAGCCGAGGCAATTCGCTACCAGGATTTCTCTGTGCTTGGATGTCACCACCCTAGACAATGGTCAGGCTACGATTCTATTGCTCAATCAGGATTTTGGCCAAGGGTTGCTATGAATCAAGTGTTGTTGGAAGAAGTCGCGAGGCAACCTTGGGCATGATGCTTGCGCGTGAAGCGCCCCGAGCTTTCCACCGGTTGACATGTCGCGTGCCTCACCGTTCTGGTTCATCATCATGGCTTGAGGCCCGGCCGGCACTTGGGCTTATCGCGAGCACGATGCTCTGTGGACGGCAAGGCGCGTCTTGCGGCGCTTTGGCGGATGGGCGCAACGACGATGTGTCCGCCACCTCCTCCACAAGCACCCTCCGCCGACTCGACGCGGGCACCACGGCCAGGCCCCTGGCATAAGGCCGTGGTGTTGGAAAGTGTCCGGGCGCACCACGTGAGGTAGGGAGGTCCGCCGCCTCGCCCCGCACCATCATCATTGTCACTATCGGAGTCATCGGAGATGAGCACCTCACCCTACCACGCCTCCTTCGATCCGCCCATGGAGGAGTGGATGAAGGGGCCGCTTCGGCAAGAGCACACTGGCCTCGAGCCTCCCTTGCGACGCCGGGAGCAGTAGGGGTGGGGACTGGCCTCGGGTAGGGGATGGCAAAGGGGGAAGGTGAGGAGGTGGAGGGGGGCAGATGAGGGGGGGGGCCTCCATGGCCATCGGGCGGTGGTGGCGCTTATCGCCCCGAACCCTAGGGGGTGGCCATGCCGGGTGTGCTTACGTCTCCGCGCCATGGACGGGGGGGGGGGGACGGGAGGGAGGTGGGGAGATTGGGGCTGGGAGGTGCTGGCACCAGGGCGAGGCCGGCTCGCGCCGTCGGTGGCGGTGGTCGTGGAGGTGTCATGGTCGGGGCCTCATGTTCGCCCACCCGCGTTTTTACGGCTAGAGAGTTTATTATGTTTGATTATGTGTTCTAGACCATATATAGCTTCTCTCATCTCCTATTGCTACACTCGTAAGCTGGTGTTTTTGGCACTAATGCTTAGTATTATGGCGCTATTTGGTTCCCAGCCACGACTAACATTAGGCAAGTGTGGCAAAGAAATTGGTGGCCACACTTTGCCATGTCTAAGGTAATATTGCCACATTTTTCTACTATATGTCACTTGTGGAGCCAAAAAAGAATCTTGCCTAAGCTTTGTCACCAACTAAACACTAGCCAAATTTGATCACTTGCCTAATATGAAGTGAGGCAAAGTGTGGCTAGCAACGAACCCCATGTCTTCTAGATCCTAGGTGTATAAAAATGGATAGATGACTAACCTGGTCAGGCTGCAGCTGTTTCTTGAGCAAAGACCAAGCATCACCTCCATGCTACTACATTTTGATTCGCTTTTGCTTGTCAGCTTCAAGTTGACATAGATCAATGATGTTGGTGGCATCATACATCCAAAATGAAGATTATAGATCTTGAAAAGTTATGAAACTTTGTAGTTGACCTCTTTTGATTTGAATTCGTTTAGAGCCTCCAATAGTCATTTTTGCTCGGATTCGTAAGATATGTGGGGAACCGAAATGAGTTATAGACAAAAGTGAGTGTGTAGTGCAGTGGTAGGGAAGGAGGCACGCGAGTCTGAGGTTGTAGGCTTGGAACACCATGGCTGCAATTGAGAAAATGACAACGGCAAAGGATGGTGGGTGGCTAACCGGTGGGGCCTTCCCTAATTTAAAAAAATTGTTTTTGCTATTTTTTCAAAGTTTGAAAATAAAATCTTAAAATTCACTGTAGGGGGCTTACAAATGGCCACCGTAAGGGGGGTTAGATCACCAACCGCCCTCACAAATGGTCACTGTAAGGGTGGTTTTGGCCAACCGCCCCTATAAATCGTTGATTTATAAAAGCCCCTGGTGGGAGGGTTGGGCCAACCGCCCTTACATTGGTTGCCCAACCGGCCCTAAAAATGGAGGTTGTAGTAGTGATTTATATATGAAATTAGAGTAGTATATAATAATAGAGTCCTAATGGAGTTAATTTCCTAGAAATCACCAAGTGAGTTTTCAAGAAACTGAGAGGAAGACAAGAGTGATCTCACTGTATAGACACTGATTCCTTGTCTAGATTCACTAACAAAAGATTAACAACTGAAAGGATTATAGTAATAGCAACGATTAGACTAGCATATAGTGCCTTTTAAGAACATATAGGATTTACCTCATTGTCCAACAGGTTTTGCGGGCATTATTGTATAAGTAATAAAAAAGTACCTAATTATTAGTACTCATTACATTCAAAAATAGGGCAGCTATTTTCTAATAAGTCAAACTATCATAGGTTAGAAAAAAATATAGAGAATTATTAATATCTGTAAATTGAAATTTGTATTCTATAAATACTATTCATTGTAAGTAAAATCTAGTCATACTAAAAAAAGAAATCATAAATATTGATACTTATATTGCAAACCAAATGTGATCAAATTTCATATAGTTAGTCATTTTAGAGCTAGACATGCACTCAAAGTTTGGATGAGGGAATAATAACTAACCTAATCCTACTGCCTTTTTATTACATTATATTCGATTATGTCTTGTAGACCATAGTTTTGTCGGTCTCATTCGCTACTCGTAAGAGCAACTCCAACAGTTTTGTAAAATTGGGTTGGCATTCGTGGTTGTTTGCCAAGTTTTAAAATAGAATGGGAAGCAAAAAGATATGGCCATCTCCAAGAGTTTTGCAAATTGGACTTGGCAAAACACAATTTGGTGGGCCTTCATCATGCGGGAACGAGAAAATGCGTCGCGGGAGGACTACTCTTTGCGTCGCGCGTAGATATGCAAAGTAGAATTCGCTTGGCAAAATTGGGAGTCCAGGGGAGGAATTTGCCATGTTTTCCAAAAATGCCAACTCGTATGCAAAACTGTTGGATACCTCTTTTCAAAGTTTTTGGCAAATTTCAAGAATGCCAACCCTGTTTGCAAAACTGTTGGAGTTGCTCTAATATGGTGTTCCTAGCAAGGATGCTTAGATTGTGCGGAACTTCATATGCTTTCTATTAAATTAAGTTTCTTAGTTGTATAGAGCATAGATACATGACTAACCTGGTCAGGCAGTAGCTGCTTCTTGAGCAAGGACCAAGCATCACCATTCTCTAGAGGCCTGACACGGTGTTGGTGTAGTGGGGCTTGCATCTGTTGGGGTAGGTGTGCAGATCTTGTAGTGACCAGGACACGGCTACCTGGATTTTTCTTGCTGGCATTTTTAACGGGGACACTAAGCACATGGTTCCATGCATCATGACTCCATACATCATCCATCACAAGTAGAAACCTGGGGTGTTGATGAGGGCCTCAGATAGAGTGTTCTTGTCTTGCCTCCCACCATGGTCTCCGCCAGCATTTTCGATTGCTATCCTCAATAGCTCAACCGCATCAAATTGCTGCGTGATGCTTAACCATATCCTTTTTTTGAAATGCTCTTGGATGGTTGCGTCATTAAAAATCTTCTGGGCGAGTGTGGTCTTACCCATGCCGCCTGCACCAATGATAGACACCACTTTGATGCTGTGATGGTTATCATCATCTGTGGTTAGCACTTGAACAAGTTCCCTTGTGTCCCTCTCTATCTGTTCTCCAACTATGGCTAACTCGTCCAACTGTGAACTTGTCCTATAGCTGGATAACTCAGCAGCAGTTAGCTTTCTTGGCTCTGGGTTGGAACCGATGCTCATATTGAACTTGTACTTGTCCGCCTCCTTGTGGATGTCCTCCAGCCGCTGGTTGAGCTCCTTGATGCGTTTTCCTATCTTGTGTGCAAAAACGGGATTTCGTAGGCAGAAGAGCAATGGCTGTAAGCAACCTGAAGCCTTCTCCTCCATGCTACCACATTTAGATTCCTTCCTCTTGTCAGCTTCAAGTTGGCATAGATCAAGGATGTCGGTGGCATCATACATGGCGTCCTTGAGCTTCCTAACCCATCTCTGCACAATCTGTTCAGTGATGCGCCTCCTCTCAGCATCAACAAGGAAGCAGTTGATGCCCACCATGTTATCTTTGAGCTTCTCGATGTCACCGGACACACCCAACAACATGTCCACCTCTTCTCTTGACATGTCCGCTATCAGGTTCATCACGTAGGGTGCCATAGCATCCAGGATGGCGGCCATGGCTCCAGGGGACGTCCTACGTAAACAAGTAATTCAGCACGCATTAGTTTCACGGAATAGCTGTAGGCTCATTTAATTAGTCTTTTGTTACACATTATTCATATCCAAACTAGACACAAGGCTTGTTTAATGAGAGTATATAATTAAAGACTAACATGTGACTAAGATCAGCAAGGTCGCATCCATGGCATGGAATGTATATAAATGTTGATCCGGGAAAATGTGTTTGCAGATTGAGTAGCTAGAGAATGAAAACAAACATAGACTTCCAAGCCATTCAAACATTAAAGAGGAAACGATGGACGCATTGGAAAATAAATGAGCTAAATACACTGGTGACCCTTAAACTAATAGCATTATGCCACTTAGGTCCATGAACTCTTAAAACCGAAATTCACCTCCCTAGACTTGTAGCGTTGTGCCAATTAGGTCCACGAACTCCGAAAACCAAAATCCACCCCCTTGAACTTGTCAAGTGGTGCAACGCAAGTCCATACCCCTTCGAAAGTGCTACTAGGATATATACCTATGGTGCACCACTTACAAGTTCAGGGGCACGGATTTCAGGTTTGAGAGTTCGATCGTGTACCTAAGTAACACAAAACTACGAGTTTAGGGGGTGAATTTCGGTTTTGAGAGTTTATGGACCCAAGTGGCACAACACTACAAGTTTAAGGGCCACTAGTGTATTTAGCTAAAAATAAATCAAATTAAAATAAGTAGATTTCTGTAGCAAACGGGGAAGGATGGAGTAATCACCTCAATTTGCAGGCGATCTTGGCTTGGGCTGCTACCAGTTGCTTGGCTGCTCTGCCTCTTGAGGATGTGATTGTCGGTGACACGGGCAAGGTATTACTCAGATCTAAAATGTTAACCAATTTGTGATCAGCAAGGTCTAATCCATTAATATTCAATTTATGATATAAAATGTTAACCAATTTGTGATCAGCAAGGTCTCATCCATGGCATGGAGTGTATGCAGATTGGGTGGCTAGCGAATGAAAACAAACATAGAATTCGAAGACATTCAAACACTAAAGATGAAACGGTGCTAGCAGGAGATATTGGAAAATAAATGAAATTAAAACAAGTAGATTTCTGTAGCAAACCGGAGAGGATGGAGTAGTCACCTCAATTTGCAGCTGATCGGGTGCTACCAGCTTCTTGCTCTGCCTCTTCAGGATGTGACTGATCGAGTGACGTATAGCTAGCAAGTAGCAAGATACATTGGAAAGTAACATGAGATTAAAAGAAGAAGATGTTAGTAGCAACGGGAGAGGATTGAGTAGTCACCTCAATTTGCAGGTGCGCGGGGCTTTGGGCTGCTACCTGCTTGGCCTTGGCTGCGGATTGGTGTCACAACAGGTCAAGGTGACAAGTAGTTATGCAAGGTGACACTAGTATTAGCCATGGGGAAAGATAAAGGAGATCATGTAAACTTGGCATGGGAGCAGATATTCCTTGCTTCTGAAATGAGCAATCCATTTCCTACTACGTACGTACTCCATGGCTTTATTTTGGAATTCATTGTGAGCTGTGTGTTCCATATGCCCGGCAGGAGGATCGATTAAGTTCGGGATTGAATACTAGTAGGAAGGAATTAGGCGTCAGACTCATACATAATGCAGAAGGAATATAATGCTTTGCTTTCCCTGGAGGAGAAAATACAGACAAAGAAAAAGCGAAGAAGAAACGCTTTGCTTGACGGAGCCAAAAGGTTGAGATTCGTTCGCTTCTGCTGGTATGCAATATAGAACCCGACAAAAGGCCGGGTTGTGTGCGCCAAAACATGGATTCATTAGTATAAACTGATGGGCAAAGCAAGTCTTGTCCTCGAATGCTTGGCACTACCTCAAATGCTAACGCAAAGCAATCTCATTGGCGTAGATACTGTTGGTGCCAAGCAGGAAGCACTCTCGCTCAGATGGAAGCAGGTTGGCCTACAAGTTTAACAAAGTTACTGTTTCTTTGGGAGACATGATGGAATAGAATGACGCACTCTTGATTTCAAGGGAGTACAAGATTATTCGGTCTCGTGTTTAGTTGGGAGAACAAGATTGTTCCTTCTAGTGTTTCGGCATCGACATAAAGAATTATTTCCCAGATTTCACGAACGTCGCTGAGGAAAAGCAGAGGACATCACATGTTGGGTTCATTATAAAATCCAGGGCCTCAGGTCCATTACTTGAACAAATATGCAAAGGCCAATTACATGAAAAAAAATAAATATGCAGTCAAGAAATATATGCATACCTAAGACTACAACTGCCAGACTTTCCAGCATAGGCCCGTTACCACTTTCTTTAGCAGATGGTTTGCTGTGCTTGATTAACATTTGCTATAAGCCACTTTACAGTTTCTTTAGCATGCAAACAAGGCTAAGAAGCAGGGAGTTGGTGTGTGCAAGGGCAGGAAAACTAAAAGGACAAAATACTCTCGACGGTGGAGAACGCCACCATGGCTCAAAAGTAGCAGGTGTTGAGTTTCTGCTACGCTCTGTTACGTTTTCCTTTGGTTCAAAGCAGAGGATGTGCATGTATACTATATAGTTGCATTACACAGTTGTTGCCGGGATCGGAAAAGCAGGCTACAAAGCAGAGGATTAACATACAGTTGTTGCAGAGATCGGACACGCTGTTCCTTTCGTTCCATGTTCCTTCATTATATAACAACAAACTATGAGGGACACGCTGTCAATCCATGTCACCTACTAGCTAGTAGCTACACACTAGTAACAGTACCAGAAATTGACTGATCCATCCGATAGACGGGAGACTTTGTCTATCCGATGCACATAGTTCATTGATAGACGAACCACCTGCACATCTCAGAGCATGATGCCACACGGACAGCCCAAGCCATAGAGGTGTTCTGCTCTGATCTGCTTTGTTTCTGCACAGAGAATGAACCGCTTTCCAGTGCTTCCGGAGTAGTATACTCCACAGTCACACCTCACAATGACAGCCCACGGAAAGCAGAGGGCCTTCCATAATACTGGTGCAGTGCAGGTGCGAAAGCAGAGGACACGGCGTTTTGTTCTGGTGCAGTGCAGGTGCGAAGAGGTGTCTTGTTCTGGTGCGTGACTTTGCTCTGCTCTGCTTTGTTTGTGCTGTATAATCAAGGCTCGTCCGGGCCACTCGGAAAGCAGAGGGCATTCCATTATATACAGGTGCACTGCAGCTGAGAAAGCAGAGGACACGGCGTTGCCACGGAGATCATAGAAGGACAGGACAACCCCCATAATCGTCCTTATATTGAGGAGGCTGAGTAAGATCGATGAACAAGAATGATGTGAATTCCTGATTTCATGATCATCATTCAGGTCAGCATATAACGTTGGTGCTGCTTTCATCACCATACATTCGGTTCATAATAAGATCCAACTGCAGACCCATTGCATGTGCAAATATATATAGGTCCATGACTTTAAAAAAAAACACATATGGAGTGTACAAATATATATGCATGCTCAAGACTACTAGAGTGCAGGAGACGCCGCCGGTAACCACGATTTGGCAGTATGCCCACATTCTTCAACCGAGCAGAGTAGGTGGACTGCGTGCTGGAGATGTACTTCTGCCAAGCACATCTCACTCCCACTTACCACTGCAAAGCTAACATCATGTGGCTCTGCCATAAGGACCCTGGATCCCTGCACACATTAGAAACACAGTCAGTTCATAATGACACATGAAAATACGTGCTAAGTGAGAAAAATTACAGTTACAGATATATGTGACGATAATAAACATACTTATACCAGACCTGAAAAAGGAAAAGGTGAACACAAGCACCGTGTTTTTGTATCGATGTAAAATAATTGATTGTTAACCACTGTAGATGTCCGATCGTCGGATAGATGGACAGGCTGTAAAACCCTTTGTTCAATCAGCATATATTTTGATGACCCGCTCTGCCTTTGTGTGGTCGAATGAAAGCTTTTCATACCTGCTGATCACAATTAATTGACCTATCAGTGATTGATGAATTGAAATTACAATGAATTGGAGTACAATAAGCAACAATTAATTAAGTAATCTAAAAGCAACTTTCCGCATAGTGAAAGAAAACAATTTATTATTACCTGAGTGCAGGTGCGATCATCGATACTGCAGTGCAGTCACTGGTCTTCATCGGAAGTTGATGTTGCACTTCCCAATATGGCTGATTTTGTTCCATTCAGTGCTACCTGGTGCTAAGGAAGATTCGTGTAGCTTCTTGTTGCAATCCAACTCCAGATACCTTGGGTTTACAGCTCGCAGGTATTCTGGCAGCGTGTACATGGTGGTGTCCTCCAATTCAAGGCTGTCTATTGTCGGGACACCTTCTAGAACCTCCAGCTTTGTGCAGCGAATGATCCTAATCTTCTGCAACTTGGGGAGGCCGGTGATCCTCTTGAGCTCATGGCAGTCAAACACGTCAAGTTTCACAACTGAAGGGAAGTTCTCCACGTGTGTCAGGTTGGTGAGCTCGTACAAGTATAGTTCTCTAAGACCATGCCTCCTACTGCTGGCGAGGCCTGGTGGAAGACAGCTCAGCTTGCAGTTCTTGATTATAAGTTTTTCCAAACAAGGCATGGCTATGGCAGCTTCCATGTCACTATGCTCCTCAGAGTCATTCCATTCCCACTCCTCCCACTCACGTAGGCCATTCAATTGCAGATTTCTGAGTTTAGGAAACCTTGCGGAAGCTCTAGCTACCGGGGAGGACGACGCTTGGAATTGCGGACCAATACGCTTGATGGCTGGCACATCATTAATGATCAGCCCTTCCAAACTTGGGAGGCAGCATAGACCATTAGGGAGCTGGGTGCAGCAAGGCAGGTTCTTCAACGTCAAATACCTCAAGCTCTTAAACTTTACTGATGTTGGAACACACATCCAGTTTGGTAGCTGGCGACCAATGTATCCCCCTGTCAAAGTAAGGTTCTCTATGCAGGTTGGAGGGCAGAGCATTTCCAAGACCTCCTCTTTCACACTCTGTTGTTGCTGCTGCTCTGCCTCGCCACTACCTGTCCCTATAGTATGTCCACTTGTACTATAGTTCAACTCTAGATACCAGAGGTGGCATTTGCTACTAATCATGGCCAGTTCAGCCACACGGCTATCCTACACCTTCTCTAGGCCAGATATTGTAAGAACCCTAAGCTGAGAGAGATGCTCCAGCTCTTGCAAACTGCACCAGCTACTGCGTGCATCCATGTCCATGTGTACTGGGAAGTCACGAAGTGACCTCAGATTTGTTAACTCACAGAACCCCTTAGGAATGACAGTAAGATTTGATCCTTCGATATTAAGAGATCTTAGGTGCACAAGCTTTATGATGCACCTAGGAAGATACCACAACTTCTCACAATTAACAAGTAAAATATACATTAGAAATTTCATCTTGTGGATGTCATCTGGTAGTCTAGATATATCAGTTTCCTCTAAGTGAAGGTACCTTAAGTGCTTCAACATAGATAGAGAGGGAACCAGTGTATCAGAATTGGCAAACAATATGTACAATACACGTAGACTAGAGAATCTACCCAAAGAGTCACCACACTGAAAGCTTATTCTAGAATTTATAATTAAGGTTCTAAGTGACTCGTGCCTTTGCAAAGCAGCCCATTCCACCATTGATACAGTTTGTCCTACAGCCATGCGACGTACAACCATCCCAATGCCATCTGTAGTACTAGTAGCCTGCTCTTGGCCAACCATCACAACTGATTCTTCTCTTACTATATATTTAGCAAAGGATCGGACCACATCATGCATGGTGCACCTGTATCCGGTGATAGAATATTCTTGTATAGGTTCTATAAGATTTCTCTTTATTAACTCTTGGTAACCATGAGTTGCTATGTCTTCTAACCCGTACTCATGTGAACTGGTCCTACTTGCATCTGGTAACTACGGCGTGTATAATATTTTCACCTTTAGGGAACAGTGAGCAGTAGAGAAAGCACTGCTTTAACTCCGGAGATAAATCCTCATAGCTCAAGTAAAGCCGATTGTATAGTTCTGTGGGCATTCCGGTCTGTGACCATGCAGGCATATTTAAAACAGCTTTCCACTCAGACTCACTTGGGTATTTTGTGCTCAAGAGTCCTCCAATCAATTTAATTGCAAGTGGTAAGCCATCACAATTTTCAAGAATTTCCATCCCGATAGTTTTCAGTTGCTCAATTCCAGCTACCTGCCAAAAATTAATTTAAGCCTGCTAAATATTTATGACAGGTTGCTTGTGAACATTTTCACGCAAACACGATTTGCAATTCTTGTTCTATATAAAATAATGGCACTTATGTTGGCCAATCGATTAGCTTTAGGACGACTACGATAGTAGAAACTTGTGGTATATATTACTCTATTCGATATAAATTCTAAGACATTTGGGCTATTCTAGGTGCTTAACAAAGTCATGTAGGTGCAAAACAAAGCCATATGTAGCTTTTTTATTATGTATCTAGATATAGTGCATATGTAGGTGCATAACAAAAACACATGCCTTGTCTTCGCTACACTTACTAGCTAGATGCATTAAAATATTTATTATTTATTTACATGAATGGATCATTAAAACGAGTGAAGGGTTAGGGCTCTTTTTAGTTTCAGGGTGTAAAGTTTTGGGGTGTCGTATCGGTCGTTCCGATTCCAATAAAAACAAATTATAGATTCCGTCTATAAAACCGCAAGACAAATTTATTAAGCCAAATTAATCCATCATTAGAGCATGTTTATCGTGGCACCACATTGTCAAATCATAGACTACTTAGGATCAAAATATTTGTCTTGTAAATTACACACAATTTGGGCAATAAGTTATTTTTTAGTCTACATTTAATACTCTAAGCATGTGTCCAAACATCCAATCAGTTACTACTAGTTAGCATTAAACTATTCATTTTACTCCCTCGGGATAGTATTAGAAGTCGTTTAGGACAGCGACACGGTCTCCAAAACACAACTTTGACCTCTTATTATTATAAAAATATTTACGAAGATGTGATATATGTATACTTTTATCAAAATATTTTTTAAGACAAATCTACTCATATAATTTTTATATTTACAAACTCAACAACTTAAAAGTTATTGATAATTTATATTTCCGTTGTTTGACTCAAACCTTGTCCAAAAACGACTTCTAATACCAACCCGGAGGGAGTAGTTCAATGGGTCAATAAACCGAAAGTGACGGGTCATAAATGTGTCTGTGGCCCACCGGTCAGATAATTTGTTCAACCCCGTGTATTTCCCTTTACAGAAGTTGGCACTAATATATAAATCTTTTGTAGAGTTTGGCAAATATGATTTGCTAAGCCGGAGATGCAAATGCCTGCTCTGGCTAAGCACTACTGGAACTATTGATTTGCCTCTTTTGTCCAACATGTCTAATGAGCCTTATTGTGAGTAGATTATAAACGTACCTAATTTAGTACTACATACTTCCCAAAAAAGCGGGCAGCTCTATTTAAACCAAACTATCTTAGGTTCAACTAAATTATAGAAAAAAATATCAACAAGTATGAAATGACATATATATTAACATTTTTTGGTAGACACTAAATTTGAGATTGGTAGACACTACACTGATGGAGAGAGTAATTAATGGCTAACCTGATCCTAGTGTCATTATTATTAAATTAGTTGATTAAGTCTACTAGATCGTCGTTTTGCTGGTCCCTTTTGCTACTCCTGCGAACTTCCAGGATTCCACCAGAGGAATTCATATGAGAGTTCATACGCATTTTATGAGTAAATTAATGCAGGTGTCCAAGTTGTATAGAGTAGGAATACACTAACCTGATCAGGCTGTAGCTGTTTCTTGAGCAAGGACCAGGCATCATCATTGCCAAGAGGCCTCACACGGTGTTGGTGCAGCGCGGCTTGCATCTGCTGTGGTAGGTGTGCAAATCTTGTGGTGACAAGGACCCGGCTTCCAGGTTGTTTCTTGCTTGCATTTCTGACTGGGACACTAAACACGTCGTTCCACGCGTTCTGGCTCCACACGTCATCCATCACCAATAGAAACCTTCCACTGGACAGGGTGTGGATTAGGGTGTCCGTCAGAGTGCTTTTGTCATTCTCGGCACCATGGTTGCCTCCAGCATGCTTGATTGCGGTCCTCAGTATCTCAACCTCATCAAAGTGTTGAGTGATGCTTAACCATATCGTCTTCGTTTTGAAGTGCTCTTGGATGGTTGCATCATTGAAGATCTTCTGAGCAAGAGTACTCTTTCCCATGCCGCCAACACCAAGGATGGACACAACTTTGATGTTGTGATAATTGTCGCTTGTGGTCAGCACCTGTATGAGCTCCCTTGAATCCCTCTCTATCTGTTCCCCAACTATGGCTGACTCATCGACCTGTGAACTTATCCTATAGCTCGATAACCCAGCATCAGTTAGCTTCCTTGGCTTCGGGTTAGAACCGAGGCCAATATTGAACTTATACTTGTCTGCCTCCTTGTGGATGTCTTCCAGCCGCTGGTTTAGCTCCTTGATGCGGCTGCCTATCTTGTGTGCGAACACAGGATTCCGCAAGCAGAAGAGCAATGGTTGGAAGCAGCCATGCGACTTATGCTCCATAGTGCCACCATCTCTGGACTCCCTCCGCTTGTCAGCCTCGAGCTGGCACAAGTCGATGATGTCAGTGGCATCGTACATGGCATTCTTGAGCTTTGTCGTCCATCTTTGCACGCTTGTGTCAGTGATGCGCCTCCTCTCAGCATCTGTGAGGAAGGCTTTGATGCCTTCCATGTTATCCTCCATCTTGGTGATCTCACTGGAGACGCCGAGCAGTTTGGACACCTCGTCTTGTGCCATGTCCACGATAAGCTTCTTCACGTAGGGTGCCAAAGCATCGAGAACGGCCGCCATGGCTCAAGCTAGCTACCTGCCAGTAGTAAATCATAGATATATAAGCACATATTTGCATCATTATATCCCTGGAGAGCATAACTTGACATTGGTAAATCATCACGGAACTAATAAACTGCTCGCCTAAACTTCTTATTGCAGGGCTCTTTGGGCAACAAAAGTGCTGAGAGGAGAATATGTGAGGCGATGATCCAAGTCCAGCAGGAAGCGACTATTTCATCGACGTAGAGGAGTAGAGCAGTAGCAACTTGGTTGACACAAGTCCTTTGTATATTCCTCTTTCATCGACGTATGCGCACTTAAGTCTTCGCTAATCCATTCACAAAAGAAAAAACTTTTCACTAGTGACACAGACCGAGCGCCGGAACTACAACAAAGTAATAAAGCTGGCCTGCTCTATTGTTTTCACCAGTGGCATCTCTCGATTTGGTACATGCATGTGAGCAGATGCAACAAAAATAAATTTAATTCCTCAGGTATATCTCTCATAACCATATTCTACTCCATTCATTCCTCAGGTAGCAAGCATCCTTCAGGCCTCGTTCGGTTATATGGCCTGGATTCATTCCGGCTTGGAACCAATCCAGATTTGAGCTCGGGTAGGGTGTAGGCAGATGTCATTTCTCCGATCCGCAAGCATGCAAGATCTCAGCATGTCGATGCCGCGTGAAAACCAAGTGCTGCAGCGGTCGCGCTCTCATCTGCGGGGATCCGTTCCACGACTCCAGGGTATCAGAATTATTCCTGGCCCTATGCCACAAGATTATAGCAAGGATGCAACCGTGTATACATAACAAACCCGGTTTCGTAGGCTATTTTAGGGAGGAACCGGAATGAATACAGGCCACACAACCGAACAAGGCCTTAGTAGTCTATTACTTCTGTACATATGTTCTGGCAAGTTAATAATTTAGCGCCGCCTATCTCTTAGTTGTTTAGCTTATAGTAACTTGTATCAGTACACTATGACTACCCGGCCTTGCGCTGCTCCTTTTAGACCTCCTAGGGCGCTCGCTTGAAACACGACGTTCCACTAGTAGAGAAACAACCTTTCAATAATGGCCAAAAGAAATTTAGTCCTATTTAATATTGCAACCGGGACAGCGTTCAATGTACAGTAAATTTCTCCGTAAAAATTAAACAAAATAATACCTGCTTTCCTAGAAAATTATTTAAGTTGTCTCTAAAGCATTTAACATCACGAACTGGCTCGTAATAGTATTGATATAATAGAGCATCATACTTTCCTGTAGGTGGACTAGTGAAATTTAGAATCAGTGATAATAAATTTTACCGAACTTCAGTTATAAACTGGATTATCGGGTTTATCGAAATTTTACCGCCGATAAAATTTTACCACCATCTATAATTTGGACTGTAAGGACTCTATCAAAGACAGGATGATCTAATCCTTTATGTTAAGAAAACAAGGATTAGTTAACATGCCATACTGAGTGGGTTCATGTTCGTGATTTGAAACCTTTAATGGTTAATTACATCGATCAAGGAAGAGCACCATGCAAGGACTGCAGATCGAGTCCGTTTCGCTCCGTCTCTGAAAACGAATCAGATCAGAAAGGAGCTATACCTTCAAATCTCGGCGCTGAGGACGGAAGGGAGGTCAGGTGCAACGGCTTCCGGAGTGGATCTCGTCGGTGAAGACGGAGTTGAGTTCAGGGACGGCGGCAGTGGGATGGAGACAAGGAGCTCAGAGACGGAGAAGATTTCAGGCTTGGAGGAAGGAAGCCTGCAGCTCGCTTCGCTTGAGCTTGGCTCCTGCTCAGGGAGGAAGCAGCCAGTGAGTGACTCCGTTCTGCTAGATCAGCTAGAGAGAGAGAGAGAGCGCGGTAATAACCTCCCTCGTGATGCTTATCGATCCATCTGTGACCGCGAGTCGTGAGTCGTCGGCCTGAGCCATCTCCTGGAAAATCCACAGCTTTCTTTTTCTCAAGTGGCAGGCACATGTCTTTATCAACTTTACTTTACTTTACTTTATTTAGTTTATACTGCTTGCATCCCGAAAATAAATGATGTTTTTCGCTTCCCAAGAAACTACTGCTAGCAATTATATATTAAAATATATAAATATTTATGTTAATTAATTAGTACTAGTCCATCAACCCGTGCTATCGCACGGGCTTGAATCTTTTTATAACAGATATAAGCATTAGTTATTATTTATCGTCCCTTACAATTAAAATTACTTGTATTAAATTACATTTTTCCTTTTTTTTGCATTTGCTAACACGATAGGCATTACAGATACATCTGTAGTCTTTGATAAGATACTGATTTTGTATCCCTTAATTTATGTTGGAACTCTCATAATTAATCTATGTTTTATTGGCACCTCTTTTTTATGTTAAAAAATAAAGAATTAAAGTGCAGTTGTAAATACTATTATAACATGAATAGTCATTTTTCACCTATACTACACTGCTTCATACCAGTTTAGAGCTTTTATGCAAAAATAAAATAAAATATTATTTTAGAGCTTGACAGGACATTTAAGAGGGGTAGAAATGCTAACCTTAAGATATAAGTAACATTTAAGCATTATAATGACTATTTGCACCAAACCTCAAATAATATGAATATAGAGCCACTTGTAGTGTGCACTGTCCTCACATGTCTGGATGTTCAAATTTTATTACCAAAGTTATTTACGCAGCAATGGTTATATTCTCAATAAACAATGCGAAATGTTTTAGTTAAGTAATAACTTATACAATGTCATAGTTATGAACAATTTAAATAGATTTTAGTATCAATAATATAGGAAATATTTTTAGGAGTGTTGAAACATAACATATATATATATTTATCTCTCGTGCATGCATGTGTATTTGCTATGCGTGATGGCTCAATATGTATGTTTACTTTAATCAAATTTATAATATAGAAACATATATATATGGTTTATAATTTAAATATTCCTTTTTGTAATAGATATTGATAATTTAGATTTATGTGTAAGATGATATCTTCTTAATAATGCTAGAAGTGTTAATTCATATGTAACTTTAGTGTTTTATGTGTATTATCTATTGGATATAATTAGACTTAAATCTATGTTTACTTTGGATCGTGTTTCATACTTGGCATAAGTGAGGAACTTAATAAACTAAGATTTATGGCATAATAAATTTACTTTTATAAATATCTGTGGTGTCTATGATTTTCATGTTCATAGAGGTGGATAATTATGTAGAAAATAGCAAAGAGATCTTATGGTATTGCCACTTCAGATTATAGTCTACAAAAAAAAATGATGGTAGGATGATTCCTATTTTTTGCGATTTTTCTGAAATTTGCCTATTTTCTTGTAGGACCCGTAAGGATTAATATGGGTGGCTTTATTCTGTTAGGATGTGCATCCTAACAAATATTTTTCCCATTATTATTTTGTTAGTTGTACTATAGTGATAACATACAGGGTGCCCACAATATGTAAGCCCTAAATTCAAGGGAGAAGGAGGGTTAGTTTACACTAAATTTTGGATGTTGATAGAGGAAACGTTGGAGGCTCAATTTTTACACATAGACGTTCAATTCATTTTAACTTTAAATGGTTTGATATGGAAACTCTTGGAGATGATGCGCTAACTCCACTCTTAGTTTTAGCACCGGCAGTGAATCGGGAAAACAATTCTTCCAAGGTTGTTTAAATTCTTAGTAGATATAGGTGCCGCCTTTCTTTTTTTTTTTCCCAAGGAAGTAAATTAGGAAGTTGAATACTTCAATTACATTGTTTATGTAAAGATACATGGCTGCATTACCTTGATGAGTGGAACGTGTGGAAGAACCCTTGTGCAATCATTTTAGAATCTAGCATGACATATATATCGTTGGGCCAAGCTCTAATCTTCCAACACATACATCAGGCCGACACGAGAATATTGCACGGGAAGAGAAAAATAAGCATAATGAGATGGCAACAAAAACAACGTATATTACATAGAAAAACGACCATTATCTGAATGGGTTTCCTCGGCCTAACCTAGCACGCAATTTGGGATTGGTGCATCTTATTGCCCGATGTGATCCGGTTGATACATAGGGATGTAACTTTTCGAGACCAATCATCTTTGTTGAAGGCGATCAACTTCGAAGAGACAATGCATGAAAATGATTTGTCCGGTCCTTGTAGGTTGCATGCCACCATCCATGCAGATGTATGTTAGTTGCAGTCATGCAAACCATTGCCACCGCCAAAAAGCAATGGCCACCTATCGGCTGCATCTCGGGCACATGCAAGTTAGTCGATCCACTAACCACCACCATCCGGCAACAAAGTTGTTGACTAAACCATTCTAGTATGCATGTGTGGTACTGCTGGTAGGAGAATTGGAGGGAGGCCGGCGCCGCCGGAGGAGAGGAACGCAAAGAAGGAAGAAAAAAAACCATGCGCCTCGGCGCCGCTGGGGGAGAGGAACATAAGAAGGAAGAAAAACCATGCGCTAGGTCAATAGATTAGAACCGTGAGTCCTCATAAAGCACACGTACATGGAAATTCGATTAAAAAATTAGGCAATCATTTAATTTATTTTCATAATGGCAGTGGTGGGTAATTTTTAGAAAACGAAATTGATCCAATGGTTATTATTGCTAGTGATTAATGAACCTTATTGTATTGATGGCGGATGTTTTGATTTTTGTGGGAATTTAGAGTTAATTATCTTTTTTTTCCTAGCGCTTACGGTGAGAATTAACGTGGAGGCTTCATTGGAGCCTCCAATTAGTAATAGTAAGATGGTCAGAAATATCTTTAAGTCTAGTTTTTTAATAAATTTAATTAGAAATGCAAATATTGCACGTAGTTTATACAAATCGAGTCAAACTTATGGCACGAAAACCAAAAACGTCACTTATTTTGGGGTGGAGGGAGTATTCTGTTTACTACAATATTATTTGGTGGTACTAACTTCAACAAAAAGCTAGGCATTGAATTGGTGTCCACACTTTCTCTGGCAAGCTAGAACCGTCATGGGCACCGCCTTCTGTATTCATGCAAATTAACTATTTTTTCCCACGATATTATATGTACGTATGCGCTGGTAATACTGTATTATACTGTAAATAATCATCTTCTTTTCTAAAAGCTCGCTGGCCTACAAATGCTGAATCATGAAAAATTGGCTTTGGACGCACTAGCACTACTATAGTATAGATTTTTTTGAGAGGGAGAAGTGCATTGTTGTTTGGTCATCAAGTCAAAATTGATTATGCTTGCTTATAATTACATAGCAATAATGCCAAGAGCTTTGCCGCACATAAGGTTTGCTTTATTTCTGCTCTGTTGTACTTGCGCCTTCCTCTGTTGACAGCACCACATTCACAGCTCACAGTGAAGGAGCAGAGGGCCATTTGCTCTGCCTGCCTCGGAAAGCAGAGGGCCTTGCATATATACTTGGTTCATTTTTGAGATCAATGTCCTTGCATCTATACCGATACGTATAGCTGCTTGTTGCAATCCAACAAAGTGCTGTCGACTGCGGGGACACCTTGAACCACCTGCACATTTGGACAGTACTGTAGACCGCAGGATGCCCTGCCTTGTCCAATCTGCAGAGATCATCGATCATCTTGTGCTTGGTGACACATCATGATCGACAGCTGATAGGAAGTTGTGCACATATCTCAATCAGGATGGTAAGCTCCTCGTACAGGTTGATGCTCGCCTATCTCACAGCATGATGCCACAGGGAGAACCCAAGCGATAGAGGTGTTCTGTTCTAGTGTGACTTTCCTCTGCTCTGCTTTGTTTCCCGGAGTAGTATATTCCACAGTCACAGCTCACAATGAAGGGAAGGCTCGTGCGGGCGGCCTTCCATAATACTGGTGCACTGCAGGTGAGAAAAACAGAGGACACGGCGTTGGCACGGAGTTCAGAGAAGGACAGGACAACCCCATAATCGGCCTTATATCGAGGAGACTGAGTAAGATCGATCAACAATAATGATTTGAATTCCTGATTTTATGATCATCAATCGGGTCAGCATACAATGCTGGTGCTGCTTTCATCACCACACATTCGGTTCATTACAAGATCCAAAACTTCAGACCCATTGCATTTGCAAATATATATAAGGTCCATGACTTCAAAAAAAAAAAAAAAAAAAAAAACATATGGAGTGTACAAATATATATGGATCGTTAAGACTACAAGAGTGCCGGAGACGCCGACGGTAACCAGGGTTTGGCAGTATGCCGACGTTCCTACAAGAGTGCAGGAGACTCCGACGGTAACCACGGTTTGGCAGTATGCCGATATTCTGCAAGTTAGCACATCTCACTCCGACTTGCCACTGCAAAGCTAACATCATGTGGCTTTGCCATAAGGACCCTGGATCCCAGCACACATTACTAATATATTCAGTTCATAATGGCACATGAAAATACCTACTAAGTGTGAGAAAAATTACAGTGGCAAATAAATATATGAGATGATAACAAACATATTTATGCCAGACCTAAACAAGCAAAAGGTGAACGCCAGCACTGTGTTTTTGTTTTGATGTAAGACAATTGATTGTTATCCATTGTGTAGGCTGTAGAAACACAACATATACGTTGATGCCCCGCTGTGTCTTTGGGTGGTCGAATGAAAGTGTTGACGCAAATTAGAGTTCGCACCAACACACTCGAAGGTCACGATGGACCAGAGATTACAGCAGGATAATCAACACACTTTCGCGGTGAAGAGCGGCGAGTTTACAAAGCAAACCGCAAAGGATAACAATCGCTTTACGTGACGAAGAACGGCTAGTTTCGAGCAAACTAGCAAAGAAGCCGCCGAAGCTCTCGCCCGGGAGGGACCCCGTCAGGGCAAGGACGTCGTCGGGTTGCCCTAGGTTGGCCGGCAAGCCTAGGGCGCCATCCTTGGTCGTCGGATCAAGCGATGAACAGCATGTAGAAGGTTGAAGAGAGAAGGTAGGGTTTGTAGATTGGTTTGTGTCGATTGGATGTAGATGGGATCAAATGGGCCATGAACCCCTTCATTATATAGGGAGGATGGTCTTATCCTTTTAGGAAGGTGTCCTAGGGCGTTTCCAATCACCAAAAATCGCACCAAACAAGTTTGGAAACAAACCGAAGTTGGATACGATTCGGATCAGCCCGAGATCGGGCTGACCGGTTGAGGGCAGGCTGACCGGACTTTGCCGGTGTCCAGCATCCGGTCGGTTCTAGGAGGTCTGAAACCGACTTCAGCGCGAGCCGGGCCGACCGGACGCTCGGCCGGGACGCTGGTCAAGTGGCCGGACGCCGCTCGATCCTTTGCGTCTGGCGTAGAGAAGGTCTGCGCGCGACCGACCGGACGCGGTGACCGGACGCTAGGCCGGACGGCTCGCCCGTCCGTCCGATGAGTCGATCGCATTCCGAGAGCCCTTCTCGACGGATTTTTACCATGACTTAGCCACGCCATTTTTGGGTGTCAACACATGCCCCCCTGTTTTGGTGAGAAGTGCACGAACCTGAAAACAAAACAAGAAAAAAACTAAACAACACGAATACCCATCATTATCGGTTGTCCATTGACTAAGGGCGATACTATGTATCGGCCATTTTTATTCTAAGGGCGATGCATGCATCGGCCATTGTTTGGAGAGCACTAGGCCTCTTGCCAAACACTAGGGAAATACTTTTTCAAATATCTCCCGTTAATCGCCTTATCTTGACGTTTTCCATCACTTGTTGACTCAAGCACATAGGAGTTCCCAAATATCACTTTGATCACCTTGAAAGGACCTTTCCAATTGGGTGACCACTTGCCAAATTGATTGCTCCTCGACCCTATCGGTAATATAGTTTGCCAAACTAAGTCACCGATTTGGAACGATTTGCTCTTGACTTTCTTGTTGTAGGCTCTTGCAACACGGGCTTTGTCTTTCTCAATCTCCTTTAGAGCTTGTACCCTCTTGTCGGTTACCTCGTCGATGTTGTCCATCATCAAATCATGATACATAGTAGGAGATAAGTCATTTTGTTTAGCAAATCTATATGCATCCAAATTTACCTCAACGGGTAACACCGACTCTTGGCCATACACCAACTCATAAGGAGTGACTTTAGTTGCACCATGCCTTGATATGCGATGAGCCCACAAAGCTTCTGACAAGACCTCATGCCACCTTCTTGGATGTTCTATTATTTTCTTCTTAATAAGCTTGATCAAAGTTTTGTTAGTTGACTCGCTTGACCATTGGCTTGAGCATAATATGGAGATGAATTGAGCATCTTAATCTTATATGATTCAGCAAAATCCTTCACTTCTTTAGCCATAAATGACGTCCCTTGATCCGTAGTTAATGTTTGAGGAATGCCGAATCTATGAATAATATGCTCTGTAATGAACTCAATTACCTCCTTGTGTGTCATGTTCTTCAATGGAACTGCTTCCGACCATTTAGTGAAGTAGTCGGTAGCAACCAAGATGAACTTATGCCCCTTCAAGATGGAGGATGAATCGACCGATGAAGTTCAAGCCCCAACCACGGAAAGGCCACGGTTTGATTATAGGATGAAGCATAGCAGCCGGCACTAGCTGAATATTCTCAAACCGCTGACACTCTTCAAAACCTTTGTAGTAACGAAAGCAATCGGCCATCATAGTAGGCCAGTAGAAACCAGCCCGCCTCAACAACCACTTCATCTTCGGAGCCGATTGATGCGTACCACAAATGACTTCATGAACTTCTCCCATTGTCACTCGTGCTTGATCAGCCCCTAGACACTTTAGCAACAAGTCTTCGGCAGTCCTCCTATAAAGCTCACCATTGTGCAATGTGTACTTGAAAGCAAGCCGCCGAATATTCTTGTCAACTTTAGTACTAGGATCCTGCAAAAAAGACAAGAGAGGAGTTCTCCAATCTTCTAAATCGGTGCTACCATTGTCCAAAACAGAGATAGACCGATTTAAAAGAACTTTACATTGCTGTCCCAAATCATTAGTAACATCGGTTTGTCCAATTAATTTTGGTTGAACCGAATTCTTACTAGAATCTGAAACAAGCAAATTTTCATGCATCGGCAAATGTTGTAAATGAAAATATTTTCTTTTACCTCAAAGCCGGATGCCTCTTGAGCAAGCAAGTTTGCTCTTTGCATATATTTTACATGCAAGTGATCTTCTTCTTGCCCCCCGGGCCTTAAGTCATCGAAATAAAATTCCCTAGGGGCCTTTCATATAGCACGATGGTTCTAAACATTCATCGGCTATATTGCATGCTGAGGGCGATAATAAAGTATCGGCCATATGAATTCACACACGAGGAAATATGCATGACCGAAATAAAATATTTCGGCTCTTGATCATTGATAAGCGTGATAATTCGACATCCCTCCATAATATAAAGACCCATACCAAGGATCAACATAAGAATATGAGGGATAACCATGCATACCTTGAGGTGAATTCCTCATATGCACAAGAGTGCGAGAAAAATGGATGATGCCATGACCAATGATTACGATGATTTAGTGCAAACCTCCAACTTGGCAATTGTGTCGCATCTTTTCCTTCTATTAGTTGTTTGTGATGCACCACTTGCCCGATCATCATCCCTTTTAACTTCAATGCTTCTTTTCGAACCCATGCTAGGCCCCTTTCTTTTTTAGCTTCTCCGCACCGAGCTTCGCAATTCTTTTTCCTCGCCACTTTGGTAAAACCGATTAAGCATGTCGGTTTTGTCTTCATTGTGGATAGTGACAATTCTTTCTTGTTCTTAGGTACTTTTATCTTCTTTTGTTCAGATTTAGTACCTACAATATAAATGGCTGAATTTTCAACTTGTTTACCATCAATAGCCAGATTTTTCAACAATGTAATCGGCTTTTCAATGGTAACATTTAAATCTGAATTGTTCTTTTTACGTCCATCATACTTCACGCGGTAAACTTGTTTTACCACCTTCCCTTTTGGCACAACTCCGGACCGATTATGATCAAATCGGTCTTTGTAAGATAATGACTCTTTCAAGCTTTTCGGAGCTACATACTCCACATGTTGTGGCCCGAAATATGACGGAACATAAACCTTCCTTTGCCAATGTTGTTTTTGAGGTTTATGTTTTGGAGGCAACTTTGATGTTTGGGCTTTCTTCAATCGATTCGCTTCCCCTATCTTTGTATATTTGGCTAAGAGCTCCTCGAAGCTAAGCTTCGGTCTCCTATTGCCTTTTTCTTTGTTATGCTCCTTGCCTCCATTAGCTTTATGAGCATCCTTCTTTTTGATGAACATCTTTGCAACAAATGACCTCCGGCCGATTCCCCTTGCTCAATGGAATCAATCGGCTTTTGGTGGAGATGGAGAGATTTTATTTGCCCCGGTGTTCTCCAACATCGAGCAATATTGCTATCCTTTGAAACATCTTCAATTTTAATTTTATGGACAACAATTCTTGTCTTCACTTGAGGGTCTTCCATCTCTCTCTTGAGCGTTAGAGCCTTGATCTTCAAGTGAATCGGCTAGTAGTGCAAGCCGATTCAAAACCGTTTGCCATCGGGCCCGATTGAATCTAATCGGTCCACTTGTTGAGCTTCAAAAACCTCAATCGGTCATTATCAATGTCCGATTGGATCTTAGTGACGAAAGATGTAGCAACCAAAGTTCTCAGCGCCGATGATCTCACCGTTAGCAATACTTTTTGAAAAGAGTTTGTGTGCTCTCTCTCGGCCGCCACTAATTTCCTCCTCGGGCTCTTCTTGTGTCCCGACGCCCACCATAGTAGTGGCGAAACTTTTCAAGCGCCCGTGGAAAAATCTACAACAATAGGAATCGACTTAGCCGACTTCGGAAGTCGTCAATGCCGATTCATGCTCAATGGCAGCAACCTTAGCCGCCTTGGTTGCCCTCGGGGTCGGCTTAGCCATCTCAAGTAAGGTAGTTGGCCTAGCCGACTTAGTTAGCTCTTTTCTTATCGAAGCAAGATTGGCTTTGGCTCAATCGGCTACGAGGTAAGTAGTCTTTGCCGATTGTGAATTTCGCTAGCACACGCTCTTCTTTGGTGAAGATCTTGACACATTAATGAGCGAGGAACCAATACTCCACCTTTATGTGTGTGCTGCACTTTTTGCTTATGAATAGCTTGACCGATTTGAGCAATCGGTCTTGCTGATTTTTTTTTCGCCCACTAATTCTAAAATTATTTTGGCCAACTTTTAGAATTGACTCTAGTAATCCTTTCCGGGCGGCGACACTAGTGGTTGACCTCTCGCTTATGAATGGGACTTTGAGCTTTGAGTGAATCGGCTAATGCAAGCCGATTTGAAACCTGTTGCCATCAAGACCGATTGTATCCAATCGGTCCATTTGTTGAGCTTCGAGAAAATCTCAAACGGCCTTTATCAATGGCCGATTGGATCACCCGACGAAACAAATTGCAATCACATGTATTATGATCATAAGAATTATGCCACTTGCAATATGTAAGCTGTTCTAAATTTTTATTTGATGACAAAACATTGTGATCAATGATTCTAATAAAATTATTCTTCAACAAGATATCAAAGACCACGATCACAAAAAGTAAAGTCAAAGCTATATTTTATTTTATCAAGCCGATTCTTTTGTGGAGTCGGCTTCAAAGCTAGGCAAACGAAAGGATCAGATTTATCATCAATCCATTCGCCCGCCTTTTCTGATTGTCCTTTGAGGGCTGTAGCTTTGACAAATTAGAATTATCGGCCTTGCCATACGACATAATCGTTGGCGATAGAATCTGAATTTATTTTATCATAAACAAATAAATTGCTATTACCAATCGGTCTCCTACTTCCAATGATATCTCTAATAGCTTTAAATTGAAATAGTATGACCGGATTGGAATTTAAGCAAAATATTTGTGTTTTCTACCTTGTTGATCATGTCGAGAGATGAACATCCTTGACTTGAATAATGTGGTTTTTCACCTCCAAGGAACGATCAACATCAGGTGCCGAATCATCCAAAGACACATCGGCAAAATGGCAGAACCGAAGAAGCCAAATTTTAGGCGGGACGCCGCCCACCGCCCCGAACACCCGTAGGAACAACGGGGAATCGTCTTGGCCGATTGGACAACCGACCTAGCCGATTCAAGGTATGTGGTAGGAATAGTCGGCTTGGCCGATGAAGAGTCGGTTTAGCCATTTGTGGGCAAGTCGTAGTGGCAAGTCGACCTAGCCGATTTGGAAATCGGCTTAGTTGGTCGTGAGTAGGTGAGCGAGCCCTTCCTTTGTGCTTGTTGGGGTTTCATCTCCATTAATAATATAATAATCACTAGTTAAGCGCACAACCCCTTTAGCTCCCGAAAAGTCAAGTATAGCATGTTTCGATGCTTTTCATGCTTTTCTCGTAGCAAGACTTGATTTTTGAGGATTTGTTAGTATTCCACTTTCGGATTCGATGACCCAATTGTGATCGGCCTTCTTTTATTGATCTTTTCAAAATATTTCAGAATTGCTTCTCTAAATCGGACCATAATTCAATAGTATTTTAGAGACAACGATGTATACCATGCAAAAGCAATACCAATTAAGGATAAAGGAAAATATCGTACCTTCACATAGTCCATATTATCATAGTAGCCCAACCGTGAAAGATATACATTAATGTGTTCTACAGCAGATGTACTACCTTCACCACCAAATTTATGAAAATCGGTACCCTCCATCCATCGGGAGCTTGTACTTCATCAAAATACCATGGATACGGTCTATGATAAGTGGGTACCTTCCAATCAAAAGAACCAGGTGGATTTCTAGCATGTGCTAAATCTTCTTGCATTCGGCTAGCAAAGATGAAGCCGAATTATAAGATTTAGCACTTGAATGCCTTGCTGAAATTTCACTAATTCGGCTATGGTTAGGAGTAACATACAAAGCGAATTGCGAGCATAATCATTAACATGCCTTGCTGAATTTTTATTAATTCGGCTTAAGTTAGGAGTAACATAAGAAGCCGAATTATGAGAATAAACATTGGCATAAGTTGGTGAATTTTGAGAGTAATTGGCAAAATAATTACCATCATTACAGCCAATTCTCTCATTCATCTACGGGTCTTGTGGCGGAACCACATGTTGTGAGCTTACGACCGATGAATATGGATTTACATGTTGCATCTTGCTAGTAGCATTAAAATCGATGAATTTGTAGCAATCATTGGCTCTTGATTATAATAGTCACTAAAATTATTAGCCGATGCAACATATCTAGCATTATCACAACTAGCAAAGTATCAACATGAGAATTTATATCACTTACAAAATAATTATCATAATTATCATATGAATTTGCGAGGTTGTACCTCGGGATAAGCGAACCCAAGATTGCGACGGATCACCTCGGTACTCCATGTGTGTTCCGGGAATATATTTTAATTCACGTGGGGCAGCGAGAAGTGCAACTCGATCTCCACCGATAGCACTCCACCTCGGGGTAGCAAAATGTGTAGATTTATTTTCTTCTCCCTCGGATGCAAGCGTGCGGTAGCTTCCAAACTCCACGTGATGAGCTAACGTGTATGCTTGTGTATATATGTAGAATATAATAATCCGATGCACAACACAGCCAGCCTAGTAGCAACCGAAAGGCAATATACGGCTTTAGCAATTTGGATGAGCCGGCCGATTTGACGCTTACCCGCAAGCTTGTAATCACGACAAACACAATCGGTCTTGAGGGACCGAGATTCGGGCCGTCGGATTTGCACTAGAAGAACAAATTTGCAACTCGGCCCCGAGGCTAGATGCAATGGTGATCACACCAAATAATTAGTACATCAATTAAGATTATGGCTAGGGTAGAGAGATTCTACGCAAAGTAGAGCCGAAGCAATCGTTCCCCGAGTCGCCAAAAAGTATGTTGACGCAAATTAGAGTTCGCACCAACACACTCGAAGGTCACGATGGACCAGAGATTACAGCAGGATAATCAACACACTTTCGCGGTGAAGAGCGGCGAGTTTACAAGCAAACCGCAAAGGATAACAATCGCGCTACGTGACGAAGAACGGCTAGTTTCCGAGCAAACTAGCAAAGAAGCCGCCGGCTCTCGCCGGGAGGGACCCCGTCGTGGCAAGGGACGTCGTCGGGTTGCCCTAGGTTGGCCCGGCAAGCCTAGGCGCCATCCTTGGTCGTCGGATCAAGCGATGAACAACATGTAGAAGGTTGAAGAGAGAAGGTAGGGTTTGTAGATTGGTTTGTGTCGATTGGATGTAGATGGGATCAAATCGGCCATGAACCCCTTCATTATATAGGGAGGATGGTCTTATCCTTTTAGGAAGGTGTCCTAGGACGTTTCCAATCACCAAAATCGCACCAAACAAGTTTGGAAACAAACCGAGTTGGATACGATTCGGATCAGCCGAGATCGGGCCGATCGGACGCTGGCAGCCGACCGACGCACCGGTGTCCAAAGATCCGGTCGGTTCTAGGAGGTTCGAAACCGCGGCAGCGCGAGCGAAAGCCGGCCGACCGGACGCCGACCGACGCCCCGGTCAAGTGGCCGGACGCCCGGCCACTGCGCGTCGCGCAGAGGTCGCAGCGCGCGACCGACCGGACGCGGTGGACGGACGCTTAGACCGACGCGTCAGGCGTCCGGTCGGTGAGTCCGGCCGCATTCCGCAGAGCCCTTCGACCGGATTTTTACCATGACTTAGCCCACGCCATTTTTGGGTGTCAACGTAAAAGTCCGCTTTCGCTCATCACAAATAATTGACCTATCGGTGATTGATGCATTGAAATTACCGTGGTCACGTAACAAGGAATTGGAGTACAAGCAACAATTAATTAACTAAGTAATCTGGAAGCAACTTTCCGCATAGTGAAAGAAAGTGATTTATTATTACCCGAGTGCGGGGAGCCACTAGTACCGGAATGAATTTGCGTGGCGGGCGTTTTGGGTTTTTGCGTGGTGGGCACGGCTGCCCGTCACCCCCACGTGGACGTGGCGCCCGCCACGCATAAAGGAAACTTCCGTGGCGGGCGGCATAACGCGCCCGCCACGCATAATCACATTACCGCGTGGCGGCGCCTTAAGCCGCCCGCCACGGTTAATGGGCCGTCGCGGCAACTTAAGCCGCCCGCCACAAGTGCATTTATTTACCGTGGGCGGCGGCGTTATGTTGCCCGCCACGGCTCGATTTTTTTGAAAAAAAAATAAAATGCACAAATATGCACATATATATACATTGCTAGCAATCCATACACACACATATATAAGAAAGATAGATACTCAAATATATATCATATATACATATATATACATCGATTCCGTTCGTATCCACATGTTTCACCGATCCATTCATTCATAACAAAGTACCGAGTTAATTACAAGATCCATACATAATATGCGAGCTAAAAAGTAACCTGGATGAAGGTAATCCTTAAGCTCTAGCATTGAGTCCCATTCCTTAGGGCCTCAAACTCCGGAAGCAGCCCCAACTCACTGTCCTCATTAAAGAAAGGCTGGCCTTCATGCACTACCTGGTCTAGAACAAACTTGCATGTATCTCCTACTATGCGCCTGAACCGCATCTCATCGGTTGCCTTTTGTACTATCCCGTACCACTTGTTTTTTGAGTCCTTGAGCTGTCGGTAGCTGGTGGAGTACTTTTTTGCGAGCCCCGAGGTACTCGCTGCATCGAAGAAACCACACAAGTTTGATCCATATGGTTGTTTGAGGCACCGCACACAATAAACCAATGTTATTAGTAATATAGAAGCAATAGCTAGGTAGTTGTACTAAGAAAAATTAGGTTTCATATAAACGGAAATCTCGCCTCGATTTTGAGTTTATTTCCATTACGCTCCTTACACTTCTCGGACCTTCGATCCCAGTAGTCCGGATCCTTCAAGTACTCCTTGTAAGAGCTGTACGAAATGTACTATATTGTCAACGATGATATTCGACTCTAGTAATTGAATAAGGAGTTCATCGATCACTTACAATTTCAAGACTTGTTCAAAGTGTCGGTAGCCGTGCGGGTTTGTGCCTCTTAGTGAGTCAAAGATAACGGCCCTCCCGTCCTGAGGAAAGATCATGAAACAAATCCAATATCCTACGGTTCCTATTCCGTATTGGTGAGCCGCCCGAATACATCGATACCCCTTTGGCTTGACCTTTTTCATTGCCGATATTACGTACTCTGATAATTCCAACTTCTTATCTTGAATTTGCTTTTCCCAGATCTTTTCTCTCTCCCTCTCCATCAAGTCCACCATATCTGGATGGTCCCTTCTTAGATTAAAACCGATGATCTGTCTCTCATTAATGTGCGATGGAGAGAAGTAAAGAACACCATTGTTTAACTTCCTCGCCTACATCGGCCATCAACCTACAAGGACATGTGGTTGTGGCATAGGTACCTTTGAAACAAAGAATCTATATACGGATGCAAGGGACATGTAGAAGTAAAATTGCACTTACATAGCAAACAACGTGACTTGGGCAACGTCAAGGTCCTGTCGACGAAATAGTCTCGACATGTTCGCGAAATCAACGGGCGGACATCGGTGTGGTAGTGGAAGTACTCCTTAGGAAGAAGGACTTTGAAGCTATGCAATCCACGCGTTTTGCGCACCCTATATACCATGCATGGAGCTTCCAAGCCTCCCAAAGCTCGACATCGATGATTTTGGGCCTTAGGTATCATGAACTTCCCAAACTTCGCACGAGCCGGGGCATTCGTCCGAGACAAACCCCGACATAAGGTGGGGATTTTGGCCTGCAAAAAGCGGCGCTACAAATGTTAGCTAGGTTGCGAAAAAGAAGTAGCTAATAACATATTACAACTCGTTGTTTTGGGGGGCATACCTTTCGGACCGAATATCTATTAATTGGGGCCTCTTGGGTGGACGCCGCTTGTCGGCCATTACGACCTCCTCTTCATCGAACGTCGGCTTCTTCGGTGGTGGAGGGCATTGGCTAGGTCCAACTCCTTTCTCCTTCCTCGGCGCTTGAGGTGTCGGTGGTTGGAGGCCTCGAGTGTAGATGGGTGTCTCGTCCCCTACTCTCTCCTCAGGATGCACCGAAGTTTTCCCCGGTTGCTTCCTCACCTATCGGCTGCCCTCGGTGCCGGCTCCTCAGTGCCTCGCCGAAGGTGACGGCTCCTCGGGTGCTGCCCTCAAGGTGCCGGCTCCTCAGTACACGGCTCGAAGGTGCCTCCTCCAGTGCCGGCTCCTCGGTGGCGGCGGGTCCTTAGCCGGGCGGAGTCCTTGAACCATGAGGAGGGTCATTGCCTCCGCCGTCCCCACCATCATCATCATCATCGGAAGAATCACCATAGGGGTTACGGCGGGAGTGCTGGGGGCGCTCCCGTACGTGGTGAACAGATGATGAACTCAATATAGACTTGTTCAAGACAATGTCCTCCTTGGGCCACGGTACATTATAACACGTAGCAAGTGACAAGAGTCTTGACCCCATTATGAGCGGGATACTCCATTTCGAAGTCTTCATAATCAAGGCCCACGTACCCAATGTTGACTTCAAAGACATTCTAGAGGGATCTCATGTACTCCCCGCAAGATCCGGGAGGATATACCGCCCTCTCGGCCACATCGGGCTTCTTTCCCGGCCCAACCTACCCAAAGGCACCACGAGTACGCACCGTGTCATTTTGATGATATCATCCACGGGGGTCTGGCGGCCAACTACATAGGTCTTTGGGTGGGCACCGGCATACCCAGCCTTGCGGAACATCGGTTCGGATTTCGACCATCCGGGGGTCGTTGCTTGTGAAAGCCTCTTTGATGAGCCGGGCCGATCATTTGCTACAAGGCCTCTTCACGGCCTTCCCGTCTCAAACCTTCCTTGTACCTCGCCCTCGTGTGATACAAAGGCAAAGATCATCGACCGCCATGAGTCCACCGTCGCCCAACTCTTCCCGGAGCTCATGCCACGGACGGGCCGTGATGCTCGGGGTTTCCCAAGGCCAAGGTCAGTGCATCATGTCCCCGACGAATCTCGAGGCTCCCGCTGTTCTTAGCGCAGTGGCCTCTATGACAGCCTTCTCGACCTCCTTGATCTGAGGCGCGGTGCGGGCCTCTAGCTTCTTGGGCTTGTGGTCAGAGGAAGTCCCGGGTCCTTTCATCACGCCCTCGTACGGATCCAGCTCCCGACTTCCTTTCTTCTCCTTTCGGCCCGCCACGCCGGCTTGTGTCCGGCGTACCTAATATTGCCCATGTAGTGGGTAGACGGTTCCTATGTGCTAGTTTTGTGAACTTCTCGCTCTTCGCCATTGCTTCGGGCGTGTTTTTTCTTCTGCAGAACTCTTCCCATACTGCTTCCGAGATCATGGTGTATTTTATGCGGGGTGATCGTCCTTTCTTCTCGAAAGTCCTTGTTCAGCTTTGTACTTCGATTCGGAAGCATCTTCCCGCAAGGACATAAACATGCTCCTCTACCTTTTCCATATCGGCGCCTTGCGGATACCGGAACCATTTTACGCATCTCTTCCCACACCCGTAACTTGTCGGTTTAGGGGACGGCTTTCTAGTCTTCGCAAAGAATGGACACCTTGTCTTTCACGAAACACGAGCACCGAGAGGCGTATTTCGCGATGACCTTAGTGGGCTGCAATGGCTCGCCATCCGGCCCCAACTCTTGAATGACATGGACATCACTGGTCTTCTTGTGCCTCCCATGTTCTCCCTTTCGCCTTCGGCTTGTCTCCCTTTCCTTTGCACGAAGAGGTGGCCGTGGGCGTAGGGGGTGGGGGGGGGTTGCTCGAGGTGCCTCCGGAGGTAGCGGGGGGGTTTGTTCGCCTGACGCTCGAACCCTACGCAACTTGCTTCGTGCTTCACCTCTAGGGTTGTAACTGGGATCAACTTCCTCCTCTGCACGTGTTTTCCTTTTACCACTCGACGGGCTATAAGACGCTCCGCTTGGGTATGATCCGTTTGAACTACCACTGGAGCTAGGCGACTCCCATACAAGACCTTTAGGCTGGTCCTGTTGATTCACCATTTCAAGCTACAATTATATAGTGTGCATTAGTAGTAGTATATAGGAGGAGTAGACAAGCTCAATTCAAAATTGCAGAAAGAGAAAAAATAAAAATGTTGGCTCAAATATAGCCCCCTTGTGATCACATCACTTCTAAACTGGTTGCTTTGTACAAGCCGCCCTAGTTTAGCGACTTCCAAGTAGGGGGGACATTCAATCATCATAGCCGCCTCAGCCCCAATAAGTTCATGTTATTGCATATATGTCACTGCCTCGGCACTTTTTGACTTTTTGGGTTCACATCATTGCATAAAAGGGTTCACATCTCAAAATTGACAGTAAGTAGAGAGAATAGGGAGCCAACAGCCAAGTCTAGGCAACAGCAACAGTAAATAGGGAGCCAACAAAGAACGGCAACATCTCAAAATTGACAGCAAGTAGAGAGAACAGGTCCCAATACAATGAGTATATCTCCAACAACCAATAGCAAATAGGGACCCAACACCCAAGTCTAGGCAAATTAATTCAACAATATGCTCAAGGAGTTTTAAACAGCCAAGTCTAGGCAAGTAGAGAGGTGTAGTTTTAAACAGTTTTAAACAGCCAAGTCTAGGCAAATTAAGTCAAAAATAGGGACCCAACAGCCATGCAATTAAGTCTAGGCAAGTCTAGTCACAATAGGTCCAGGTAAACAAAAATAGCTAAGAGATATATGAAGTATAGATCAGTATGGCAGTAGAGGTAGCCATGTCCAAAAAAATGTGCTCAGTATGGATCAGTTTAAATTAGGACCACATTCAAATTAGGATCACAGTGGCATCACATTCAAATATGGCAGTGCACCACAGGCATCAAATATGCCAGCCATCAAATAGAGGTATAAAGTTGTGGACAAATGCATGGCCCAAGCGGTTTAATTGTAGGGTAGAGTAGAGAGGTAGAGTTGTGGACAAATGCAAAACATGGCCCAAGCGGTTTATAAAGTTGTGATCACATTCAAATTAGGATCACAGTGGCATCACATTCAACTTAAGGGCAGCAAATTAAGAATCGACATAAGCTCAGTTTGCATCAGGCCGGCATCGGCATCATAGGCATCGACAATAAGCATCACAGAGACAATAAGCATCATGGGCAGTGACATTTATATGTTAAGTATCAAATTTAAGCATCACAGCGAGCTAAGTATCAAGTTTAAGTATCAAGTTTAAGCATCACGAGTTTAAGCGGTTTTAAACCGACAAAAGCTTCACCAGAGAATGATAATTTACAGGCATCACAGACAATAAGCATCACAGGCATCGCATCACCGTAGTTGTGGCGAGGATGACGTGGACGCACCGGGAGCAGTACACGGCCGGCGGTACGGCAGCTGGCGCCCGGCAGTACGGCGGCGGCGGCGAGGAAGGAGCTCCACTTGAGGGTCGCCAAGAAGACCACCGGGAGGAAGGAGAGGGTCGCCGCAAAGACCACAAAGACCACAAAGACCACCGACCGGGAGTTAGGTTCCGCGAGCCGACGTAGCCGGGAGAGGAGGATGACGGGGTACCGACGGAGCGAAGCGGCCGGGAGTCGCACGGGGACGAGCGCAGGAGGCGCCGGAGGTGGTGGCGGCGACGGTGATGGTGGCGTGGTCGTGGCGTGGCGGTGGCGAGGCGCCGAGTTGGGGGTTCCAAAGAGCCCGGCCGGCGCAGAGGCGGATCTTTGGCGCCGCGCGACGGCGGCGATCTAGGGCGCGCGCGGGCGGCCGGGGCAGGACACGGCGGCGGCGGCGGCGGCATTGGCGGCCGCCAGGTGAAATGAAAACGAACCGCGTGAAGGACTTAGGATTTCCCGGGAGTGGGCGGCGAATTTATAGGTGGCCAATTTTGCGTGGCGGGGCGGGTTAGGGCGCCCGCCACGTAAAAGATTAACCGTGGTGGCGGGTTAGGGTGCCCGCCACGCCAAAAACATTAACCGTGGCGGGCGGGTTAGGGCGCCCGCCACGTAAAATATTTTTAGAAAAATTTTAGGAAAAATATTTTAAATTAGAACAATTTGATTTTAAATGGGATAAAATTCTGAAAAATGGTTATAAATTGAGAAAAAAAATATAAAATGGTTCTAATACCTTTGTATTCAAAGTTTTCTTTGAAACTAGGTCGTTTAGTGCTTTCCGTTTGACCAAGGTTTGACTAGGTCAAACTTTGACTTTTTAAAACACTAGTTTTTGAAGCCCTAGACGGCCTCGATTGAAAAAAGTCATGAATACCACTTTTGTTAAGCTCTCCAAGATCTACATTTGGTATTAGGGTGAACTTTTCCTTTTTTTGAACTTTTTACGCCTCGAAATTTGAAATTTGAATTTTTTACACATTCGGACGATATTTGAAGCCCTAGACGGCCTAGATTTGAAAACTCATGAATACCAAAAGTTCATAACTCATCAAGATCTACAATTCATATATAGGTCATTTTTGCATACGAGAGAGTGTTACGAATGTGTAGTTCAAAAATCACCGGTATCCCGTAGTAGTTTCGAAACTCGTGTGAGATATATGATTTTAGGCCTACTGTTTTTTCGATACTTTCTTATATGCAAAATGACCTATACACCAAGTGTACATCTTGATGAGTTCTATCAACTTTGTATTCAAAGTTTTTTGAAACTAGGTTGTTTAGTGCTCCGTTTGACCAAGGTTTGACTAGGTCAAACTTTTGACTTTTAAAACTCTAGTTTTTGAAGCCATAGACGGCCTCGATTCGAAAAAAGTCAAGAATACCACTTTTGTCAAGCTCTCCAAGATCTACATTTGGTATTAGGGTGAACTTTTTATTTTTTGAACTTTTTACGCCTCGAAATTTGAAATTTGAATTTTTTACACATTAGGACGACATTTCGATGCCCTAGACGGCCTAGATTTGAAAACTCATGAATACCAAAAGTTCATAACTCATCAAGATCTACAATTCATATATAGGTCATTTTTGCATACGAGAGAGTGTTACGAATGCGTAGTTCAAAATCACCGGTCTCCCCGTAGTTCCCGAAACTCGTGTGTGAGATATATGATTTTAGGACTACTGTTTTTCGACACTTTCTTATATGCAAAATGACCTATACACCAAGTGTACATCTTGATGAGTTCTATCAACTTTGTATTCAAAGTTTTTTGAAACTAGGTCGTTTAGTGCTCCGTTTGACCAAGGTTTGACTGGGTCAAACTTTTGACTTTTAAAACTCTAGTTTTTTGAAGCCCTAGACGGCCTCGATTCGAAAAGTCATGAATACCACTTTTGTTAAGCTCTCCAAGATCTACATTTGGTATTAGGGTGAACTTTTCATTTTTTGAACTTTTACGCCTTGAAATTTGAAATTTGAATTTTTTACACATTCGGACGACATTTGAAGCCCTAGACGGCCTAGATTTGAAAACTCATGAATACCAAAAGTTCATAACTCATCAAGATCTACAATTCATATATAGGTCATTTTTGCATACGAGAAAGTGTTACGAATGTGTAGTTCAAAAATCACTAGTCTCCCCGTATTCACGAAACTCGTGTGAGATATATGATTTTAGGACTACTGTTTTTTTCGACACTTTCTTATATGCAAAATGACCTATACACCAAGTGTACATCTTGATGAGTTCTATCAACTTTGTATTCAAAGTTTTTTGAAACTAGGTCGTTTAGTGCTCCGTTTGACCAAGGTTTGACTAGGTCAAACTTTTGACTTTAAAACTCTAGTTTTTTGAAGCCCTAGACGGCCTCGATTCGAAAAAAGTCATGAATACCACTTTTGTTAAGCTCTCCAAGATCTACATTTGGTATTAGGGTGAACTTTTCATTTTTTAAACTTTTTACGCCTCGAAATTTGAAATTTGAATTTTTACACATTAGGACGACATTTCGAAGGCCCGGATGGCCTAGATTCAAAAACTCATGAATACCAAAAGTTCATAACTCATCAAGATCTACAATTCATATATAGGCCATTTTTGCATACGAGAAAGTGTTACTAACGTGTAGTTCAAAAAGCTCGAAAATTGTTTAAATTGAGATAAAATTGAGAATAATAAGTATAATCGACAAAAAATCCAAAGCAAATTGTTTACATCGAATAATTGCAATTAAATAGAGATAAAATTCAGAATTATTTCATGTCACTACATTATTACATATCATTTTGGTGCGGGTGCATTGGTGGTCTTCTTCTCGCCATCTGGCCGGGTCCATGGCATCATTTTAGTCTTGTCGATTGATTCTCGTTCTCAACGGTCTTTATCTTTTTCGAAAAATCAGTAAAGAGGTGGAACTCATCATAGTTGTTGTATGTTTCGGGACTCGACCCATCGCTTCCACGATCCGCCGCTTTCCCGCCACAACAATATGTCTATTTATGTTCTCGCGTTCATATAGTAGGCTACTTGTGCGACATCGGATGCAAGTACCCACTGATCATCTTTGTACCAGACACTTTGAAGGTTCACGGTGGTTAGCCCAAAATTGTCCACTAGAACTGCCCCTGTGCTTGACCCACTAGCAACGAAAAACGGTTACCCGTAGGTTACCGCCATCTTTGTACCGAACACTTTGAAGGTTCACGGTGGTTAGCCCAAAATTGTCCACTAGAACCCGCCCTGGCTTGACCCCACTAGCAACGAAAAACGGTTTTGTAGGTTACCGCCATAGTCAAGTTCCCATATTTCTTTGACTTGTGCGAAGCATGTCATCTTCTCCCCCGTCACGTTGTTGATGCCCTCATATCGAACACCACCGTTACGTGATGCACTCTTCTTGTTCTTCTCTTTTTGTGTGGAACCTGTACCCGTTGACATCATACCCTTGCCACGTGGTGATCTGCATAGACGGGCCTGACACAAGCCTCTTCACTGTCTCTGCATCATCTCCTGGGGGAATGTTCTGCTTTTGGAGCCACTAGAGAAAACTGTTCTTGTGTTCCTTCTCTGCCCAATCCTTCGAACAGTTCTTGCGCTTCCTACTTGCACGGCGGAGCTCTTTGAGGTACTTTTTAACGTTGTGTCCATGATCACCAATTGATGAAGGATCTTTGTAGTGAGCTTCTAGCACTTTTTCCCTAGGTACGCGTCGGTGCGTGCTTTTCGGCCCGCGCACCCCATCCCCGAGGTTCTTCCTTCATGTTGATGTACCGGAAGCCCAATAGCCCTCCCATCTTTTATGTACTTCATACACCAGTTCACGGCCTCCTGGCTTGTGTATGCCTCGATCATAGAGCCCTCTGGGTAAACGCGGTTATGATTGAATCAATTGAGGGTAGACATTAGTCGCCGGTGGTCCACATCGCCCTGTAGGTACACGGGTCCTAGCTGTTCTATCGATCAACCATGTGCATCATTAGGTGTGGCATAATGTCAAAGAACGACGGTGGGAAACACATCTCTATCCGGCACATTGTTTCGCGATGAACTCTTTTCAAACAAGCAGCAGACTGCTTTTGGCAATTACCTTTCGGGTGATTTGGTTAAAGAAGTATGACAACCTTGTGACCACCATCTTCACGTATTTTGGACGAATAGCTTTGATCACAATTGGAAGAAACACCGTCGGCATGATGTGAGCATCGTGTGCGTTGAAGTTTGTCATTGTGAGGTCTTTCATGGATACCAGACTCTTGATGTTGGAAGAGAAACCGGTTGGTACCTTGATACCCCTAATCAACTGACACATAGCCAACTTTTCATCTCTCGTTAGGTTGTAGGTCGCACTGGAGTTCGACTTTACCATTCGGAAGCCGTGTAGCATGAATTTCCGGTCGGATGCCCATGTTAACAAGATCTTGACGTGACTTGACACCATCCTTCATCTTCAACTTGATATCCATTAGGAGACCGATCGTGCTTTTCGAAGACATTTTTCTCAAGGTGCATAGAGTCGATCGCATGGGGTGTATGCGGTATCTTCCAAGATTTTTAGATACTTGAAGAAAATTGACTTCTTCTTGAAAGGAACGGCGGGAGGCGCTTCTTCCACCAATTTATCCCTCTTTCTCTTCATTGTCTTGGAGGTGCCGTCTTCCCCGATCATCTTTCTTCTTCTTCTTCTTTCCAAACTCGCACTCCAAGTCCTTCACCATGTCAAACACCTTCGGGGACCATAACTAGTCGGTGCCGGCTGAGGTTTCGACTCGCCCTTGTTGTCAAAGTATATATTCATGTCAAAGTATATATTCATTTTTGCATCTCGTACCTATGCTTACCGCAGAGGAAGCCGCCTGTGTTCCATGTACACAGTTTTGGTGGATCCCTTCAGGTAAGTGGAGCGGGTTTCTTCGATGCAAGCTACACAGCGGTCTTCCCTTTAACCGCCCGATAATGAAAAAAAAGGCCGAGGTAATCGGTGATGGTGACAAAGATGATGGCACGAAGAGTGAACTTACGCTTGCGGTACGCATCAACCATCCCGACCCCATCATCAAATAGTACCGCATCTCCTCCATGAACGGCTCCAGGAACACATCTATATCGTTGTCGGGCCGCTTCGGGTCCGTAAATGAGCATGGTGAGCAAAACATATCTTCGCTTTTGACAAAGATGTGGAGGTAGATTGTACATGGTGAGGACGACCCGCCACGCGTCTTTGTGTGTGTGCTTTTCGGATCACCGAATGGGTTCATTCCGTCGGTACTCAATGCAAACCTAACGTTCTCGGGCTCCCTCGCAAAGTCGGGTAGGCGGCGTCGAAGTCTTGCCACCGCTTAGCATCCGAAGGGTGTCGTAGCTTCCGTCATCCTTTACACGATCGCTAGATGCATGCCGGTCATGTGCTTAGCATCCTTAGGGTTCCCCTAGAGAGCCCGCAGCGATCGATGGACCGGAAGGTACCACATTGATTGTATTTGGGCGTTTCCTCTGCGTGTAACCTTCCTCTTCCTCGCTCGCATTGACATGATCTTCTTCGCCGCCCGACCGGTTTTCTTCGCCCCTTCTTCTTTTTTTTCACCCGTCCCGCTTCCTCATAGAGCTCATCGTCCACGCGACATCCGGCATTCCGCTTGTACCGACTAGCGCACAGTGCGGACAACTGGTCAAATTCTCATACTGATTGCCCCGATATAGGATACAGTGGTTAGGGCAAGCATCGAACTTTTTGAGTTTCATCGCCACTGGCCGGATCAACTAGTCCTTGATGAAACCATGCATGATTAGGTGAGATCGCACCATGGTGTCGATTTTAGCTTTGAGATTCTCGCAATGAGCGCAAGCGACGGATAATCGGGCTCGTTGATTTATCTCATTTGTGTTGCTTCACTCGAGCAACAAACTTTTTCACCTCATCATAGTATTCATCCTCAACCCTCTTTATCTCATACATCCAGTGGGCTCGGCACCTCTCCATCCTGTCTCCCTGCTCTTCATGAAAGCTAAGTGCCGTTATATAGTACTCAAACCGAAAAAAAGAAGAAGAAGAGAGGATGAGAGCAGAGAAAAATAGTTTTCTCTCTCCTCCATAGATCTAGATCTAGAGGGGGATTAAAAAGACCAAAAATGAGATAAAAAGAGGCCTTTACGGGCCAATTAGTGTCTTTTTCCTCCCCAAAATCAAAGCCAAAAGTCCCAAATCAAAAATTTTGTCAAAATTTGGGTCAAAACCTCCCCACAAGTTGGAAGAGGAAGATCCATGGAGAAGATGAAGGGGCAGCCGTGCGTATTAATAGTCCTCGGCATTTTGCGTGGCGGCGCCTTAACGTGCCCGCCACGCAAAATGCTTATTACGCGTGGCGGCGCCCGCAACGCGCCCGCCACGGTTAATAGATTTTGCGTGGCGGGCGCAGCGCCCGCCACGGTTAATTGCCCATTTTGTGTGGCGGGCCCCGTTAAGGCGCCCGCCACGTGAAACGCCCCGGTGGCGGGGCCGGGCAACCGGCCGGCCATGCCGCCTCGGGGACTTGCGTGGCGGGCAAGCTATGGGCCCGCCATGGAAAAAAACCCAAAGATCACGCAAAATCGAATCGGTACTAGTGAGCGATCATCGCCCCAATTGTCTTGAAGAAAACCAAAGTCGGGCCGAATTAGTTCGGACTTCGAAATATAGGATAGGATACATGTACACATGCGAGACTTGAAGAGGCAAATTTGATAGTTCTATGGATCGACTAGGTGCAAGATCGGTGGGGTGAACACTTCTCATTGGGATAAATCGATGTAGATCATCTATATCCGTAAAGGGAGATGGGGAATGGCGGACACATACCATGGCTTGGTGTAGATGCAAGTGGTAGCGTGAAGTCCGACGATGGCGGGGACGTGGGACGCTGCCGGTGGAGCTTCCCGTCGCTTGCAGCGCCTCCGTCAAGATCGGATTAGGGTTTGATGGTGGGGACTGACGGCCGTCGTGAAGCTCGCGTCAATCTGCCCGTGTCCCCACCTCTTCTCTTATAGGCACCGTGCGACGGGGCCCACCAACCACTTTATTTGGGCCGGGCGCCCCGATCAGGACGCGAGTCAAGGGCCCAGTTGGACGTTGGGCCAAACGGGTGGAGATCAATCTAACATTCTCCCCTTGATCTCATCGTATACTCTAGCTTTAGCATGCTTATGTCTTTTCACATTCCATCACAGATCAGTGCATAGAGCATATGCTTCATCGTCACAGTCTATCGCCGATAGATTTGACAGCTACAATACACGTCTGCGTTTCAAAATGCATTCTTTTAACTTTGGGCCTTTTATTGTCCAGAAGTCATAGGACATACCATAAACCCATGTCGACTGTGTGTTCTCTGAACACACTGGGTGGTAAGCCTTTGGTAAACGGATCCGCAAGCATTTTCTCGTTTCTTGTATGCTCAATACTTTTCTGTTCCTTATACACTCAATTCTTTTAATACGATCCGGACCTTCTCCTCTACAACTTATAACTCCGTGTCGATGTGTTTGGCAGCATGTTGACACCTGTTATCGTATAAATTTATTAATCAAATAAACATGAGAAAGGGGTATAAATAATAATACCAACTTAGAATAGGGTGTCACTAACATATTTCCACGAGTTTTGGTGAAGTTATGATTTGCAGGGACTAAACAGGAAAACAGCAGAATTGGAGTGACATACGACTCCAAGACGTGTCCCAATCGTACTCCGATCCAACTCCTACAAAAGAGCAACTTAGAAGTACTTCAAATGAAGAATCAAAGTACAACATTGCGAAGAGCTCGTCGAGATGATCGAAACGGATATATCATTTGCCATATTCGAGTCCGAGAATCGAAGATATCGGCCGCAGAGCGGGGTTCGTAAAAAACGGGCATAACTCCCTCATCCGACTCCGTTTGACGCGAACAAATACAATTCGGAAACGGCACGACGACACGCACGCACCCACAAAAGCTCAGCTCAGGTGGGGCCCATCTTGGGCCGATCGGCCCAATAATAGGGCCGATCGGCCTGCCACCTCCGCCATGTCGGCCCCGCTTCCGGAAGCTTCCTCCACCGCCTCTAAGACGCAATCAAAACCGGTTGTTTAACGTCGGTTTGATCCGAGGGCGTCGGTAGAAGTACGAGATGGATTAAGATCAAACACCGGATTAGTACCGCATCGCCTGCTGAAGCTGAAGGGACAGGAGAAGACCCATATATATAGACCCCTAGACCCCTAGGAGCCAGGTACAGTGATTGACTTGAGAGTTGTCCCATGAATGGATGGCTCTCGTTAATATTAGAGAATTAGGATTAGATATTACAATGTAGTAGAATAGATCTACTAGAGAGTTAGGGGAGAGCGGAGCTGCGTTCCTGCTCGAGAAGTCTTCGGCGTTTGGTATGTCTTTGTATCTTTTCATTGTAAGACTTATGCTTTAATATATTTATCTTCTCTAGTTACTTTTATGCCTTTCATTTATTGATTAGAATATAGTTGTTATATATTTGCATGGGATCTTCGCCGCATCGAGTGCTTTAGTTATAAATTGTGACTAGAGTAGTAATTAATAGTGTAGACGTGGTGTCTAGACTAGAGGTTACCTTAGATTGCACCCAAATCCCACGGATAGTTGTGGTAGCCCTGTGTAGTGAAATCCCGACGGCCGGCGTATTCCACCACGTTCGGATTGGTGTTGTAGGACCGTAGTCGGAGCTTCCTAGCCCCCTTCTCATCCCTTTCCGCGGCTAGTGTTCTCGATGTCCCGAAGTGCTCTTATATGATCGCTATACCTTTTCATGCTTCGGTTATCATAGAACCAAAGTACTAGAGAAGAATACAGAACCTAGATCTCTCCCGTTGTCCCTCGACCTAGCTATCTATTCTATATTATAATATTCTCCGGGTTATGTGCCATTAATTATATATCTTATCAAATATCATTTACCCCCTCACTTTAGTCTAGTTGGTATAATAAGTTAGTAGAAACATGATGGTAATTTATCATAGTCTTTACCCTTGCTTCCCCCGTGGAAAATATAAATAACGATACGGAATACTCCGGGTAAAAGCTACAATGGTATATGTTCTCAGGCGCTTGCGGAATCCTTTATATTATTTTTGCACTTAATAAATACCAACAAGCTTTTTGCGCCGTTGTCGGGGAAGCATTCTAAAAGATTCTCGATAATGATCTTGATATCTCGGTAATTTAGTGTATCAATTAGCTTTAGTAGGATTACCCTTGTTACGTTGAGTGTGGAATAGACGGGACATTTGATGCCGTCGCGACCTTCCCGGCAAGCTTCCACAAGAAAAGGAGAAACCAGGGTGTTTGAACATCAAGATCCATCAACACCGGAGCCCCGCCATCTCTTAGGTATATTTATTTATATATATTATTCTAACCATATGTAGATTGAAGAAAAGGTCGCCGTCACAAGAATTCAAAGCACATCTCAAGTGACGAAAGTAGAAGCCGCACAACTCACAAACTCTATTAGTGAGTCATGGTAAGTATGATCAAAGGTGAGAAAGTCTTGCTCATGGACTTTAATTTATGAGTAGTTATTTTTTTAATTGTTGCATTGCATGCATGTTTACTTTGAATAATCCATGCATTCACTCCACTTAGTTTATGTTTTTTTTATCGTAGATCCATTGCATGTTTAATTCCTTGCAATCACCTATCATGTCGTTTGCATATAAAAATAATAAATAAATAAAAATATTATCCTCACCATGATCATGCTCTTTCATCTCTATTTAAGTAAATCTCTATGATGTTTCCATGGTACCGTTGTTTGCTATAGTATGCTTAGGTTTTAAAGTATTTTCATACACCTTTTTAGATTAAGCATGGTGCCTAGTTTAAATTGTTTTCATGGCTCGAGTTAAACATGGTGTTTAGTTTGATTCCTCGAAACCATAAGGTGTAGTGATCTTTCTTCTAAAGGCTTTTTAAATTAAGCGTGGTGCTTAGGTTAGAACGCCTTCCTAAATCAAATTAGACGTGGTGTTTAGGTTGATTTTTTGAACCAAGAGTATGCTCTAGTCTAGTTATTTTGACTAACCCTTGCGTAAAAACTATCATATTCAATGCGGGTAAGTCAAGAGATGAACTCACAATAGAGGTGAGGCAAGGCGTATGATGAACTCCAACAACTCGCAAGAAAAGGAAGACCCGGATCGTTCCTCATTGAAGAAAGATCTGTAAGTATCACATCATTTATTTTGTCTTTTGCTAAAAGTTACATTTGCCTTGATCCATGCTAGAGTGCAGCTAAGAACATAATTTATAAAAAAAAAAACATAATATATGTGCTAAAGTAATCAAAGAACCATCTTTTTGTTAGCATAAATGAGTTTATATCAACCTGTGGACAACAACATGTTCTTTCAATAGTTGCAATCCTTCGGGGTATACGTCCATTAATATTTTGCAGAAAGAATCATCGGTGTGCACGTTCATTGTTTAGCATGAACCTACCACACCACCACAGTCTACCTCACTTCTACATCTTTAGAAGATGTCAAGATCCAAATTTTGGGGAGTGCAACCCCCATTATCCGTAAGTACTATTATCCTTTACTTTATTTACTACTAGTTTGGTATGTTTGTTTTGTTAAAAAGATATAAAAAGATGCATAACTATAGAAAACTAAATAAAAAGTTTACGTTATATATATAGTTTGATCTTTATGTTTGCTATAAATAAATAAAATTAACGCCGAAGATAATCCCTATGCTAAGGAAATGATGAATAGTTGCTCCGCCTTAATTCCTCTTAAAAGTACTTATACTTTGGACTTAGATTCTCCCAAAGCTTTAAATGCTTAATTTGCTCTAAAACCCAACACTTGTGGGAAGCACATGCTTAATCTCGAGTCTTAGCATTAAAGGATAAAGATATATGAAAAGTTGAGCTACTTGTTTATCATATTTCTAGAGATACCCGATTCCTCGGTTTTTATCTTTGAAAATTATAAAATATTACATGATGAGTTCCTTAGCTATGACCCTTAAGAGTTTATCTTTCGCATCCCACTCCACCAAATACGCTGCTTCTAACCCGGAAGTACGCCTCCCCATACTCCATCAGCCGCTAGCCATAATTATAAAAATAAACTCTTGCAATCTTTGGATATGTCTCTCTCAGTGTTTTTATGCCAAATAGAGGCTGGGCTACATTCGAAAAAAAAAAAAAAAAAAATAATAAAAAAAGAAAAGAAAGAAAAATAAATATTTAGAGAGAAAAGTGAGACGAGAGAGGGAGAGTAACGGACAAAAGTCATACTAGGCGAGAAGGGCCTACCTCCCTAATAAATATATTTAGAGATGAATAATGGACACGTGTCCGAGGGTGAGTAGGGCCCACATCTCTAAGGAGAGAGAAAATGGACACAAGTCCGGGGCAAAGCCCACCTCTCCAAGAATGGTTAGCCTGGACCTTAGCAATTTTTAGAAAGAGAGATATAGTTCAAGATGCTTGAGAAGAAAAATACTAGAAAAAGGCTAAAAGGCTATTTACCTTTCATCCTCATCCATTTCACCACTATCATCCCACTATGTATGTCCTGCCACATGTATAACTCCACTAATACCATCCACTTAAGAGGGTCATACATAGGATCTCTGAGTTTCTTTTGAAAAATGTTGCAAAACCCCAGGATGATAGTTGATCGAAGAACTTGAGACATGGTACTTGACTTGATTATTACGTCTTTTAATTGCTTATGATTCGTGAAAAAGGCTACGCCCCATGGTAAACAGGTATGAGAGAGCAATCTGGTTAAGTGGAGAATTTATTTTCGATAAAACACAAGTATTTACGAGATATGAAAGCGTAGTAGCGACTCCCGATCCTACTATAGCATATAGCTTTGCTAGGGACTAGCAAAGGGTAAGCTTGGGGAGTTTGTTGACACTGTTATCGTATAAATTTATTAATCAAATAAACATGAGAAAGGGGTATAAATAATAATACCAACTTAGAATAGGGTGTCACTAACATATTTCCACGAAGTTTTGGTGAAGTTATGATTTGCGAGGGACTAAACAGAAAACAGCAGAATTGGAGTGACATACGACTCCAAGACGTGTCCCAATCGCATCTCGATCCAACTCCTACAAAAGAGCAACTTAGAAGTACTTCAAATGAAGAATCAAAGTACAACATTGCGTAAGAGCTCGTCGAGATGATCGAAACGGATATATCATTTGCCATATTCGGAGTCCGAATCGGAAGATATCGGTCGCAGAGCGGGGTTCGTAAAACGGGCATAACTCCCTCATCCAGGACTCCGTTTGGCCTTGAACAAATACAATTCGGAAACGGCACGACGACACGCACGCACCCACAAAAGCTCAGCTCAGGTGGGGCCCATCTTGGGCCGATCGGCCCAATAATAGGCCGATCGCCTGCCACCTCCGCCATGTCGGCCCCGCTTAGGAAGCTTCCTCCACCGCCTCTAAGACGCAATCAAAACCGGTTGTTTAACGTCGGGTTTGATCCGAGGGCGTCGGTAGAAGTCTGAGATGGATTAAGATCAAACACCGGATTAGTACCGCATCGCCGAAGCTGAAGGGACAGAGAAGACCCATATATATAGACCCCTAGACCCCTAGGAGCCAGTACCATTGACTTGAGAGTTGTCCCATGAATGGATGGCCTCTCGTTAATATTAGAGAATTAGGATTAGATATTACAATGTAGTAGAATAGATCTACTAGAGAGTTAGGAGAGCGGAGCTGCGTTCCGGTTCCGAGAAGTCTTCGGTTTGGTATGTCTTTGTATCTTTTCATTGTAAGACTTATGCTTTAATATATTTATCTTCTCTAGTTACTTTTATGCCTTTCATTTATTGATTAGAATATAGTTGTTATATATTTGCATGGGATCTTCGCCGCATCGAGTGCTTTAGTTATAAATTGTGACTAGAGTAGTAATTAATAGTGTAGGCGTGGTGTCTAGACTAGAGGTTACCTTAGATTGCACCCAGTCCACGGATAGTTGTGGTAGCCCTGTGTAGTGTAACCTGACGGCCGACGTATTCCACCACGTTCGGATTGGTGTTGTAGGACCGTAGTCGGAGCTTCCTAGCCCCCTTCTCATCCCTTTCGCGGCTAGTGTTCCGATGTCCCGAAGTGCTCTTATATGATCGCTATACCTTTTCATGCTTCCGCTTATCATAGAACCAAAGTACTAGAGAAGAATACGAGAACCTAGATCTCTCCCGTTGTCCTCTCGACCTAGCTATCTATTCTATATTATAATATTCTCCAGGGTTATGTGCCATTAATTATATATCTTATCAAATATCATTTACCCCCTCACTTTAGTCTAGTTGGTATAATAAGTTAGTAGAAACATGATGGTAATTTATCATAGTCTTTACCCTTGCTTCCCTGTGGAAAATATAAATAACGATACTACGGAATACTCGGGTAAAAGCTACAATGGTATATGTTGCGCTATGAATCCTTTATATTATTTTTGCACTTAATAAATACCAACACAAACACACTTGACCCGTTGTCATAGGAGCAAACTATTCAAATGGTTATTCTTTGTTGTCAACCGTTATTAACTCAGAGAATTAATTTTATTAATCACCTTTGCTGTCTGTAGCCTCATAACAAGTTATATCTTGTGTGTGCATTATCAATGAAACCACAACTATAACAATTCATTAATTCATTTACAACAAATTCTATTAATTCATTGGAGCTTTTCCACAACAAACTCCAATCGCGAGTGTCATTGACTAGTGTGTAATTTCTTGCACATCTCGCCAAAACTCAACATCTATACCCACAACTATGTGAGAATGTTGCATAGAAATTGCAATACATAGTCTTTATCTTTGAGATAGAAATCACATAGTACATAGTATAGTATCTATAACTATACATGTTGCATCACAAAATGAACAGAACGAAAAAAGCATGCTAATTTAATCAACACATTTTTCTTTGCACAAAACACGGTTGATGTCCTAGTTTAAAATGTACTCCAATATATATTGAAGCACACAATTTGGATATTTAGTTGGATAGTTTCATGAAGGAGCGGCCTCCTTCAACCACCGGATGGTCCTCCTATTTATTGGAGACTTTGTCCATTGAGTGGCACAATAATTCGGGGCATGCCCACTTTGGTCGGGTTGGTATATGTCTTCATCGGTCATCACTCATTACGGTTTTTTTGAGGTGCGTACGTGCTTGGACACGGGACTCATTATTCTCGGCTAAGAGGTGCTCACTACTACAGAATCGTTCATCACTACGCCCGGTATCCTTTGCCGAAATTTAGTCCACCGGCGGCGATGAACCGCGCCCGGCGATGATGAACCGTCAGCGGGGCGAACCGAAACTACACGGACTCGACCAATTCGGCGGTGAAGATTTAGATCACCACCGGGTTGAATCATTCCCGGCAAAAGTGGTCTTGATGGACCCAATCACAACCGGGTTTGAATTAGAACCGATAGCGATTTGAAGAATGACACAACCGGGTTTGAATTAGAACCGATAGCGATTTGGGAGGGAAGCAAAATACGATGACAAGGAACAAGAAGACAAACGACGAAAATGTAAGATTAACACGCATAAGATTAACAAACGACCGATCCATTAATAAACGACACAAACCAAATTAAAGCGTCATACAAACAACCGATATAATAAATTAACATAAAAAAAAGCTACTGGCCTAATTAAGCCGCCTTCTTGGCTTTCTTGGCCTTCTTGGCCTTCTTCTGGCGGCCGACTCCATCTCCTCCAATTTGGCGGTATCCCTCGGCGAGGGTATCGACCAAGTACTTGATCGGAGGACGATGATGGACTTCTCCTCGAAGGGGTGATTCATCGCTGGCAGGCCAACTTGGTCGGCCAGCCGTTGAGCTTGTTGAGGGCGGGCGCCGAGGCGCCGCAGGTGAACTTCTCCGCCCGGTTGGCAGCCATGTCGATCGTCGGCGGCGTCGGCGACCGGCTTCGTGGTAAACGGGGTAGAGAGGGGAGTGTGTTTGGAGAGCGGAGTGTTGGAGAGAGGACCGGAGAGGGGGGGTTATGTACGTATAAATAGGACTCAGCCGCAGGTTTCTAAGATGAGGAACAAGAGAACGCAAATGATAGAAAATTAAGATTGACACGCATCATATTAAACCGATACAAGGAAACAAAGAGAACCTAAATTAACGAAAAGATAAAGAGATTGACATGCAACACATTAATCAACAACTGATTCCTTAGCAAATTAACCACACAGATCATTGTATCTTACACATCCACACAAATCGGACAACGGATAAATTAACATAAAAAAAAGAAGAGAACCTAGGCCGCCTTCTTGGCCGGTCGCGCCCGCTTGGCCGCTTTTTCCTCGGGCGGCCGCCTTCACGGCCTCCTCCTCCGGTTTAGCCGGTATCCCCCGGCGGTATCGGCCAGAGAGTCGATCCGGAGGGCGAGAAGTTGGCCCTCTCCCGGAGGGGCAGATTCACCTTTGGCAAGGCCAACATCGTCGGCCCGCCGTTCGCCTTGGTGAGGGCGACGGAGGCGCTCCACAAATAACTTCATCTTCTCCCCGGTTGGCGGCCATGTCGACGATCGTGGGCGTCGAGTCCGACTTTTCCGTGAGAGGGGCACGAAAGAGAAGTTAGTGTTGGACAACGGGAGGGGGCGGGCGGGTATAAATGTGGAGTTTCCAAAAGACGGTTCCTCGGAAAAATGTTAACGGGCAACCGCCGCGCCCAATGGCCGCCTCCTCGGCACTCAACGGCGATCGTATTTTCCAAGGCACAACCGACAGATTAATTGTTTGTTTTGACAAATTTTACATTGGACAAGTTAAGATTCAAATCAAATTTAAGCGCTATTTAATTTTAATCGCTCTTTGAGCTGGAAACGAAAAGCATTCGAGGGGACGAGGAGCAACACACAGCAATAATATATATAATATATATTCTATTAATATATAAAAACAAAAAAAATAGAACATATATTAAAATGATAAAAAAAACAAAAAAAAAAGAGGAAGGCCGCCGGCCCTAGTCCTCGTCCTCCTCCTCCTCCTCGCCGGGCGTCGTCCTTCATGGCCAAGGCCTTGAGGGCGATCCCGCCAACTCTTCCACCTTGGGGCGTAGTGGTTGACCTTTTCTTTCGGAGGTGGATCCACCCTTGGAAGAAGACCATGACCGTCCCCCGGCTCCTTCAGCTTCACGAAGGCGGGCCGGAGACGATCGAGGGTGAAATCCCTCTCGATTATCTCTCGAAGGTGGCACCGATCAGCAAGCTCATCGGCCGCTGCTCTAGCGGGGAGGCGAACCTCCATGCGGTCCAGCTTAGGAGAGGGGCGGGACGTGGGAGTCGAAGTCGTCGTCGGATCGGACCGGGGTCGGCCGCGGCGCCTCCACCACCCGGATCCTTGCCCTTGCCCTCGCCGCCTCCATCTCCTCCCCAGTGCGCATGTTGGATCCACGAGCTGAGGCGACCATGGCGATAATTGCAAAGAGAATGTGGCTGGATTAGAGAACTGGAAAGGATGAGCGCCATGATCGTAGTGTGTGCTTAAATAGTGAGTTAGCCGGCTGCTCCACTTCCCCATGATCGACGCAGCGGCGTCAGCGCGGCAGCTTGGAATTCCGCGATCGCGGTTGGAATTCGCCACGATCACTCTCTTTATCCGCTGCGTTTCCGCGGCGTCACGGTTGTGCTTCGAATTCTGGGCTGTGCGTGTTTCCAATGGCGGGCGACAACCAGTCTCCACCTTCATTGATCACTAATCGGGCCCACACATGAACCGGCAAATTGATTAACAAAACGGTGAAACAAATAGTTATATCCGCAAAAAATCGATTTATTGAAATCATTAATTTTATCTCAGCGTTAATGCATTGAGAGTTCAACTAACCCCATTCGCCGCCACGCATAACTCCATATTATAAATTTTCATTTTAGTATACGTTATATAGGTCGTCGTGTAGTGTTTAGAAATAGGTCATGGCCTCGATACGCCACGGCTGCGGCCTTGAGAATCATGTTGCTCTAGTATTCACTACGGTTCCACTTAATTAAACCAAATGGTGTCTCTGCTTTCCCATGAGAAAAAGGTGCGCTCTCCCTATTGCCATCGGCCGGGTTATATCAATGTCGATAATAACACCGCCGGTGCACTTTCGAACCGCAATGATCACATATATCATGCCGCCGGTGGTCACTACACGGCGGTGTTATGGAATATCATTGTCGGGTTAAAACCGAGAACCGGCGGTGTTTACATTGTCAATGGGCGAACACGATGCGCCACGGCGGCGACCATCGTGCCATTGCAAGCGGGAGCACTGCCGCCACGTTCTCCGTACCCACGCCACGGTGCTTGGTTTATGTCGGTGCCAATTATCCGGCGGTGAGGATCGCCCATATCCTTCGCCGGGGTGCCAATTGAAACCGGCGGGTCGGGTCATTACCACGGCATCGGCCTATAAAACGACTAGTGCGGCCCTTAGGTTTGCAATTCAGTTCTCTTGGTCCTCTTTCTTGATACTCTTGATTCGGTTACTCGTTCTTCTTCCTCGATCTTCTTTGCTACTCTCCACATACATATCTATGGCCTCTCTATGGGGAGAAAGCCCTCCACGCATGCATATCGTTCTTATGCATCTTAGGCCACCAAAATGGTTCACACACAAGAGGTGCTACAAGAGTCTTCATGAAGATTGAGCGTCCGAAGGCTAGAACATTGTGAGATTCACGGAGCCATCCGGTTCTCGTGTGCTTGAGAGAGTGGACAGCTGGATTTACATGTCCATGAGAGACATGGCATTCTCCGGAGAAGATCATAGCCATCTATGAAAATCTCCTTCAATCCATGAAAATCTCCTTTGGTGATCAAAAGGAGATTTTCATAGATCTTTATGATCTTCTCGCGGATGCCTATCCATCTTGTCTTTGGACTAAAACTACGGCTTTGGCTGAGCAAAGAAAATTTGCTTGGCATGTCTCCTCCGGCCTTGCCGTGGATTAAATGTAAATCCGAGTCATGCCCTCCCTTGTAAGATCGGCGCAAGAAACCTCACATAGCGCCCGATGGAACGTCAACAAAGCGTAGATGGGCCTTCAAAATCCCATCGGCATTTCATTGGCAAAAATCACATAACCTTTCGGCATTTTTTATTTTAAATGTGTTTGTACACTTTGATGATAACATTGATCTATTCGTGGAAAGGTCTTTGTTATCATATATGTAACTTTTTTTCAAGGTCTTTGTTATCATATATGTAATCGGATATTGTAGTTATATTTACATTTTGCTCCTCTCTCTATATATATATAATAAAAGTATCGTGTTCCTTTCAATGGATGTTTGCATTTATATATCATACGGCTAGCAGTTCTTATTTTTTCGACGCACTTCTTATTTTTTTATGGACGAACATAAATATATAAATGCTCTATGTACTAACCGAAAAGTTGGTAAACATCATTCAAACACACAACTTCGGTGAAAAAGAAAGGTCCCAGAATTAATCTCATGACAGTGAAAGAGATTAAACTGTCGGTTTGAAATATATCACTGCAGTGAAAGAGACTACACTACCGGGTTTGCAAATATGAAACCGATAGTGATGAGCCTTCTATCGCGTTTATCTCCTAGGATTTAGAAACCACTAAGTTTGAGATTTTTGGCCTCAAACTTTTTCTTAGACGTGCACATGCCATGTGTGAAGAAACCACGATTTGAGATTTTTTCGGATAAGGTTTGGTATTTTTTAATTAAACTGAATTTCTACGCGGCGACCAGAGTAATTCAAGGTTGAACTGGGGGTTACCCACTAACAGAGCGAGTGGTGCCAAAGTTTTCCACATGGTCTCATGTGTCCTAGGAGGCAATTCAGTGTGTAGGTTGTTGCAAAATTCATAAGTTTGCAAGCTGTAATTAACCTCCTTCTATCGCGTTTATCACCTAGAAAAATCTAATAATAAAAATATCGATCGAGGAAAAACCTAAGATCTTGTGTGGGGGCATAATTTGGGCGTACATGGTTGTAAAAAAATTCAAGACATTTCTACATTGTGGGAGTATACATGCTTCACAAAGGTACATGACCCCTTTCATCGGAAGCATGACTAACAATTACATCCATAAGCTATCTTTGGGTCATCTTTGTTCCGGTATGGTCTCGGCCTCAAACTTTTTCTTAGACGTGCACATGTCATGTGTGAAGGAACCACGATGTTTGAGATTTTTTGGACAAGGTTTGGTATTTTTTTCAATCAAATTGAATTTCTATGCGGCGACCCCGAGTAATTACAGGTTGAACTGGGGTTACCCACTAATAGAGCCAGTGGTGCCAAAATTTCTACGCGACGACATCGAGTAATTACGAGGTTGAACTGAGATTATACATACTTCACAAAAGCATTACAATTAATTGATAGTTCAACACAGTACAATAAGCAAAGTGTACAAACACATTAAGAAATAACCACCTCAAAAACACTCTTCTAGCACCAATGCCCGAGGTGGTTACAATGCTACATGTTATGCTTACTCTAATTAAGGAGGATGGGACCTCTATGAAGAACCAATGTCTCTCGTGTCGGCAAAAGCCCGACGGGAGGCGGGCTCTCATCTCCCGGCGACGAAGCACAAGAATGCATGCTACTTGGCTCCTCGCTTTCCGTCTTAGGAGGTCCGTTGCAACAATGGCGTTGCCACGAGCATCACACACCCTTCGTGAAGCAACGTTGTAGCTTAATCTTCAAAAACACCCTTCTAGTACTTTGTATATATTTGTCTACCCATAATAAAATGTTTATGTGGAGGGCTTTCTCCCAAATAGAGGCCATATATGTGGATAGGAAAATGTGCAAATAACGAGAAGAGGTCGGCCAGGCACGGTTCGCCATACATGGCTCCTAGCGCGGGGGCTATTTTTATAGGCGGTGGTAGGTGGGATTGAGGCGGTGGTAGGTGGCAACAAGTGTGATCTTATCACCGTGGCGGTGGTAGGTAACAACGATGTCGATCTTTGTCGGTCGGCCCGGCGTTTAGACCCGGCGGTGAACCTTTAATGTAACACTTGCCGGTGCCCTTTGCTCAACCGGCGGTGATTAACTATAGATATGGGCGCGCGAGGTGAACATTTCACGTCATTTGAATCCCGCGCCATTCGTTCCAGCGGCCCGGCGCTATACATTGGCGGGCGGAGAGCTGAAATTTTCAGGTCATTTCAACCCTGCGCCCCATTCGTTCCCCACCGGCGCCGTAGGCGGAGCACCACCACCACACTGCGCGCGATCGTCCGTCGCCCCCTCTGCGCCCCGCCATTCTCTTCTTCTCCGACGTCCCCAACGCCCGCGGCGGCCCCTGCGCCCTTCCACGGTGAGAACTAATTAGCCATTTAGTTCTTCGAGATTTTGCCAATGAGAATGAGACCTAATTCGCCGTTGTTCTCGCCTCGCCTCGCCCGCTTGTTCTTCCTCCATGTTGACGGGGGACCGCCGCTACCAAGACCGCCCGTCAGCCAGCCTCACGCCGCCCCCGTCTAGGCCCCGCCCGTACACGCCGCGACCTCGAACTCCTCGATTCAGCCTGAGCAACGCCCCATCCACGCCCTACGCGCTTCCTTCTAGGGCGCTGCGTCTTGCACCGCCGAGACAAGGCAGAGCAAGCGGACCACACGGAAGCTTCGGTGAGTGCGTCGGTCCGCCTTTGAGTTGTTCGTTGAAATGCCCGTGTTGATAAATCCAACCTCGCTATTTCCCTTTTCTATTTAGATTTTGCTTTCAAACGATTCGGGATCCTTATATAGTAGCAAATGTTTTTTAATTGGTCTATGGTGAACAAATTAGATTTAAACATTGTGGTCATTTACAAACATGATTGAAGACATACTAATGCTCGAAGTGTGATTGAAATGAGATAGATGTTGAAATTCATGAGTTTTGTGGTGTTCAAAATCTTCTTGTACAACATTTACGAATGACATAGCATTAACATCCTATTTTGGTTGCATGTATAGGCAAACAATGGCGTGGTATGTAGTGCATGTTGGTCAAGTGCCGGGGATCTATCGAACACGGGAAGATTGCTCGCTCAAGTCTCACGGCTACCCCGGTAATTGTTACAAAAAATACAAGACGGATTTGAAGCTTTCGGGGCCTACTATGGTGAAAACTTTGACTATCAACCAGCCCCCTGCAGATTGATGAGAAGCCTCTCTCCATAGATATGAAGATTAGGAGAATTGCGACTTGGCCTATGAAAGATGTCTTGATTTCAGTTATGGCTATTGTCATTGTTTTTTTCTTATTTGGAAGTTGATGTCCTAGGCTCAATTTCGTGGAACATTAGGTGGAGTTAGTTGTATGTAACCTTTGAACCATGTAATGTTTTGTCGATTTTAATGTATCTATGATGCTTTTATGGGTTTAAAAATAGCTGATTTCCACGAATAAATTCAAAAATTTAAAAATTTAAAACAAAACGCCAGGGTGGCATGGGCCCGACAGTGAATGAGAAACAAACCGGTAGTGTAACTACACCAAACACTATCGGTTTGAATTACAAACCGTCTTCTATGGCAGAAACATCACCGCCGTTTGCATTAATCAACCGATAGTCTCGACTCTAATAACGTTGTCGGGTTGAAATCACCGACGGTGTTCAAGTAAACCAACATTGTTATCTCTTCGATACCTTCGCCGGCTCAATCTAACCCGATAGTGTTATCCCCTCGATTCTATCGGTTCTTTAAAGCCCGACGATTGCTCTCAATATCAACTCGCCGGGTGACTTCGAACCGCATTCCTTGGATCAAAAATGCCGCCGGGTCTGTGGAACACCCGGCGGTGTTCGGTGATAGTGCGCTGCCGGTTCGATGTCAAACCGGCAGTCCCTCCTCAAATCACCGTCGGTCTTTTGACCCGGTAGTGTTTCGAACCCCACATCACTACGCTATAGTTCTCGCCGGTTCAGTTTTTCGGCTAGTGAAGGGGGTTGGAGCCCGGCAATGATGAGCGATTACGTAGTAGTGGCTCTTTCATTGGCTCCAACATGGGGTTTTTTTCTTTCTTGAAACTATGTATGAAACTTTCAATATTACTCCCTAGTTTTCAAATTGCAAGTTATTTTTTTTTCTATATATATTTCGGTGTTCGAATAATTCCACGGGCTGGCTCAACAATTCGGTGTTATCTGAATAATTTGCTAGACCGGTGGACTCTAGACGAGGCGCATTGGCACTGGTGATGGCACTCGGATATATTGGCACTAATGACCGGTGGTGAAGCTAGAGCATCAATGACCCGAAAAGTGCACACTTCATAAGCATAATGATAATCTTTGATAGCATACACATTAGAATTACATAAAAGTAATGCATTACCTCCTAGTATTTGCGATCTTTCATTTTCTTGAAGCGATCCACTACGGCGGCATTGGTAACTTTCGACATTTTCTCTTTCTCCACATAACAAATGAGATCATTTGCTCGTGTAGGCATCACCCATACTATTGCGCAAATATGTTTTCACTTTCTTCATGCCGAAAAAGACCCTCTCAACTGTCAGCTGTGGGCGGGCAATACAAGTACTAGCTTCAATAACCAATAAACCAAAGGATAGGTAAGATGTTTCCTTGTGTCCACCATTTTTATGGAAAGCTCAGCAATGGTTTGTATGTCAAGAAATCTGTCATCATGTCGCACATCATCAATATAAAGGAAAAGTTGAGATTCTAGATCTCCCAGTTGCACGGAATCAAAGTCATTTGGGTATAGCTTAGCTAGGCTTATCAAACTATCCACATTGAAATCATGAAATGAATCTCTTGGATTGAATGCAGCTGAACATACTAGCAATTTAGAGGAAGTCTCATTGAAAGCGACTATCAAGCTCTTGTAGCAACCAATCAAAGACTTCATTAAAAGAATCTACTTGAAAATGATGCCTGTTGGTAATTCCAGTTTTTTTTCTTGGCCTAGCTGGATCAATATAAGGCTCATCCATTTGTAGCTTGGAAATATCATTTTCTTGACCCCGTACATTCGTCACTCTCGGGTTCATATGACAGCTATCTGTCCATGTCCCCTATCAGCTACACAGTAGTACGTACTGAAAATTCATTGATCCATCAGATAGACAATGCAATCAGTAAAAGTCACTATCTAATCCCATACGTAAAAATGCCGGTGCATGTTAGTGCCCGCTGTCCATCCATGTCACCTACTAGCTACACAGTAGTACCAGAAATTGACTGATCCATCTGATAGATGGGAGACTTTGTCTATCCCATGCACAAACTACTGTCGAGTGCGTGGACACTTTTTTTTTTTGACAACTGCATATATTATATATTAAAGCAGACAAGTTACTAAACCAGAGGGTGTGACTTTGCTCTGCTCTGCTTTGTTTCTGTTGTATAATGAAGGCTTGTCCGGGCCATTTGCTCTGCTTCCCTTGGAAAGCAGAGGGCCTTCCATAATACTGGTGCAGTGCAGCTGTGAAAGCAGAGGACACAGGGTTGCCACGGTGATCAGAGGACAGGACAACCCCATAATCGGCCTTATATCGAGGAGGCTGGGTAAGATTGATCAACAATAATGATTTTAATCTGATTTTATGATCATCAATCGGGTCAGCATACAATGTTCGTGTCTGCTTTCATCACCACACATTCAGTTCATTACATGATCAAGACTTCACACCCATTGCATGTGCAAATATATATAAGTCCATGACTTCAAAAACAAAATGGAGTGTACTAATATACATGCATGGTCATGACTACAGGAGTGCAGGAGACGCCGACGGTAACCACGAGTTGGCAGGATGCCGACATTCTGAAAGTGAGCAGAGTTGGTGGACTGTGTGCGGGAGATGTACTTCTGCCAAGCACATCTCGTTTCCACTTGCCATTGCAAAGCTAACATCTGGTCGCTCTGCCATAAGGATCCTGGATCCCTGCACACATTACCAACACGGTCAGTTCACGCATGATGACACATGAAAATACGTACTAAGTGAGAAAAGTTACAGTTACAAATAGATGACACATGAAAATACGTACTAAGTGAGAAAAGTTACAGTTACAAATAGATGACATGATAATAAACATACTTTTGCTAGACCTGACGAAGAAATTGGTGAACACCAGCACTGCGTTTTTGCTTTGATGTGAGACTATTGAGTGTTAACCATTGTAGAAACACTTTGTTTAATCATCATATATCTTGATGCGCCGCTGTGCCTTTGTGTGGTCGAATTAATGAAAGCTCTTCCTGCCTGCTGATCACAAATAATTGACCTATCAGTGATTGATGAAATGAAATAACAAGGAATTGAAGTACAAGCAACAATTAATCAATTATGTAATCTGGAAGCAACTTTCCGCATAGTGAAAGAAAAGCGGTTTATTATTACCTGGGAGCAGGAGAGAACATCGATGCCGCAGGATGCTGCAATGCAGTCTTCATGACCCGAATGACTTGAGACTCCAGAAATACCTGTGTTTTTGTTTCGATGTAAGACAACTGATGGTTAACCATTGTAGGTATCCTCTCGTTGGATAGATGGGCAGGCTGTAGAAACACTTTGTTTAATCAGCACATATTTTGATGGCCCGCTGTGCCTTTGTGCGGTCGAATGAAATCTTTTCCTGCCTGCTGATGACAAAAATTTGACCTATCAGTCATCAGTCTTCCAGTCCGATAATGCATTGAAATTAATGCCACATAACAACAATTAATTAGGTAATCTGGAAGCAGCTTTCCGCATAGTAACAGAAAGCGATTTATTATTACCTCAGTGTAGTCATCAGCCTTCATCAGAACATGTATCTGAATGTTGGATGCAGTTGATGTTGCATCTTCATCGCCCAATTGTCTTGAAAAAATCAAACTAAGCAACTCTGCCGATTTAGTTCAGAGTTCAGAAATATAGGATACCATAGTCAGTTCATAATGACACATGAAAATACGTGCTAGGTGAGAAAAATTACAGTTACAGATATATGTGATGATAATAAACATACTTATACCAGACCTGAAAAAGGAAAAGGTGAACACAAGCACTGTGTTTTTGTATCGATGTAAAATAATTGATTGTTAACCACTGTAGATGTCCGATCGTCGGATAGATGGACAGGCTGTAAAACCCTTTGTTCAATCAGCATATATTTTGATGACCCGCTGTGCCTTTGTGTGGTCGAATTAAAGCTTTTCATACCTGCTGATCACAATTAATTGACCTATCAGTGATTGATGAATTGAAATTACAATGAATTGGAGTACAATAAGCAACAATTAATTAAGTAATCTGAAAGCAACTTTCCGCATAGTGAAAGAAAACAATTTATTATTACCTGAGTGCAGGAGCGATCATCGATACTGCAGTGCAGTCACTGGTCTTCATCGGAAGTTGATGTTGCACTTCCCAATATGGCTGATTTTGTTCCATTCAGTGCTACCTGGTGCTAAGGAAGATTCGTGTAGCTTCTTGTTGCAATCCAACTCCAGATACCTTGGGTTTACAGCTCGCAGGTATTCTGGAAGCGTGTCCACGGTGGCGTCCTCCAGTTCAAGGCTGTCCAGTGATGGAACACCTTCTAGAACCTCTAGCTTTGTGCAGCGAACGATCCTAATCTTTTGCAGCCTGGGGAGTCCGCTGATCCTCTTGAGCTCATGGCAGTCAAACACGTCAAGTTCCACGACTGAAGGGAAGTTCTCCACATGTGTCAGGTTGGTGAGCTGGTACAAGTTTAGTTCTCTAAGAGTATGCCTCTTGCTGCTGGCGAGGCCCGGTGGAAGACAACTCAGCTTGCAATTCTTGATTGTGAGTTTCTCAAGACAAGGCATGGCTATGGCAGTTTCCACATCACTATGCTCGTCACGGTCATTCCATTCCCATTCTTCCCACTCACGTAGCCTAATCAGATTCAGTTGTCTCAGTTTAGGAAATGGCGCTGATGTAAGAGCAGAAGCTCCAACTGCCAAACATGATGACCCTTGGAATTGGGGCCCGATATGCTTGATGGCTGGTGCATCCTTGATGTACAGATATTCCAAATTCGGGAGGCAGCATAGACCGTCAGGCAGTTGGATGCAACAAGACAGGTTCTGCAGGATTAAATACCTCAGGCTCTTAAAGTCTGCCGATGCTGGAGCGCACATCCAGTTAGGTAGTTGGCGACCAATGTATCCCCCTCTCAAAGTAAGATCCTCTAGGCAGGTTGGAGGGCAGAGCTTTTCCAAGACCTCCAGAGCCACACTCTGTTGCTGCTGCTGCTCTGCCTCGCCACCACCTGTCCCTATAGTATGTCCACTTGAACTATAGTTCAACTCTAAATACCCAAGGTGGCGTTTGTTGATCATGGCCTTTTCCGCCATCCAGCTGTCATGCACCTTCTCTATGCTATATAATGTAAGAGACCTAAGCTGAGAAAGTGTCTCTAACTGTTGTAAACTGCACCAGCTACTACTTCCATCCATGTCCACATGTACTGGGAAGCCACAAAGTGTCCTCAGATTGGTTAATGTACCAAACCCCTTGGGAACCTCACTAACTTTTGATCCTTCAATATTAAGGAATCTTAGATGCACAAGTTTTACGATGCTGCTAGGAAGATGGCACAGCTTCTCACAATTGCCATGTAGTGAAATGTACGATAGAAATTTCATCTTGTGAATATCATCCGGTAGCCTAGATATATTAGTATCCTCTAAGTGAAGGTATCTTAAGTGCTTCAGCTTAGTTAGAGAGGGAACTAGTGTATCAAAATCAGCAGAGCATAGGTACAATACTCGTAGGCTAGAGAACCTACTCAGTGAATCTCCAGGATGAAAGTTTACTCTAGAGCCAATAATTAATGTTCTGAGTGACTCGTACCTTAGCAAAACAGCCCAATCAACCACGGATACGGTTTGTCCTACAGCCAAGCGACGCACAGTCATTCCACCATCGCTAGTAGTATCCTGCTCTTGGCCATCCATCACCACCGATTCCTCTCTTACCATATATTCAGCAAAGGATCGGACCACATCGTGCATGGTGCACCTGTATCCAGTGAGAGAAGATGCTTCTATAGGTTCTATAAGATTCCTCTTTATTAACTCTCGGTAATACTCAGTTGCAATGTCTTCCAACCCATACTCATTTGAACTTGTACTTCTTTCATCTAGTGGTTGAATAAGTCCCTCGCTGATCCACATTTCACTAACTCTCCTCCATATAATTGCTACACCTTTAGGGAACAGTGAGCAGTACAAAAAGCACTGCTTTAACTGGGGAGACAAATCCTCGTAGCTCAAGTACATCCGGTTGTCTAGTTCTGGAGGCAGTCCGGTCACTGACCAAGCTGGCTTGTTCAAAACAGACTTCCACTCATGCTCACTTGGGTATTTTGTGCTCAAGAGTCCTCCAATCACTTTAATTGCAATTGGTAAGCCACCACAATTTTCTAGGATTTCCATCCCAATCGTTTTCAGATGGTCAGTTCCATCAACCTGCCAACAATTAAGTTAAGGATTGTTATTTATAATGATTAGGTTGGTTATGTGTTGTTCTATGCTAATACGATTTCAGCATGGCTATTTTGCAAAGCGGTGCAGCTTTGAACATATCATGTAATTTAGATGCAAACGTGGATAATTTAGAAGTAAAATTCAATGCTACTTAGATTATTGGCCATAACGGTATAGGTGCCTAGTTGCCCCTAGTCTAAACCGACATTTAGTGTTACTTATGTTATATTTTTATAACTACAGAGGTGACAGTTCTGATAAAAAATTTAATACTTCTACTACTCTAGGCTATTTATATAACGGAACACGTGGTTATCCTTTACAAAAACACAATAGTGGAGCAAACATTTTTATTTAAAGGCTATCAACAATCGAACCAAAATAGCTTGTAATTTGATTGGAGTGAGTACAAAATTATACTTATCTGCTAGAGCTACTAGATGTATTAAACCATTAATCGAGAAGGTGATAAAGGTGTGCATGGCCCCAGTCACGTAATTTGTGCAAATATGATTTGCAAAGTGCTTAACACATGGTTGATGAACCATTTTGAGTTCACTTGTTATGATGAGTGATTGATCAATACTTAGCGTTTTCATTCTATTTTCTTTCTTTTTCTACATCGGTTACCCTTACCCGGCATATGTGGTGTGTCGTTGGCGTTGTCTCTCGGCTTGTGTTATGCAGGTGTGGAGGTCGGAGATGGTCGTCGACGGGCGCAGGTGAAGACCAAAGAGGGCGTGCCGTGCTAATGAACCTAGAGCGGTGACGGGCGGGCGTGGCGCTTGGATCCCGGATCGGATCGCCGGGTGGCCAGCCGTGGTGGCTAACACTTGGGACATTGACAAGTGTGAGGACACATGGAGTGACCGTGTTCGAGTCAACACAGCGGACTTGCAAGTCGAGCGGGCAGCTCAGAAGACTTGGTGGTTCGGCGGTCGAGGACTGCGGTGACACATGTTGGAGCGTGGGGGATGCGTACGTGGTACGCTACTCGCAGCCCGGTTTGGTGGTTTGGGCCTGAAAATCATTAGCGGCGGTTTCACATGTTTGGGCCTCAAAACCCGGGCGGAGGTTCCGATGCCAGAAGGATGGCACATGGCGGTATCGAGGAGTTCGTGCCGAAGCGAAGCTACCGGTGAGAAGGCACGGTGGCCGTCGGATCAAAATATTCTCAAGTTGAACCAATATGCCCCTGGCTATTCGGTATTGGCCCATGTATCAATAGGGGTAGGATGGTCATTCGGACCAGGACTATAAATAGAGAGGGCGACCCTCCATCTAAGGTACTATTGATTTACCTCTTTCTCCAACACATCTTCTCTGCATTGGAGCAAACACTACTACCGAACACATTTTTAGGGGCGGTTTTGCGGCCACTGCAAGGCCAGTTAGCAGTTAGCCCAACCGCCCCTCCACGGGGAGGGCTTTTTCAAATCAGCGATTTGTAGGGCGGTTGTCCAAACCGCCCTTATAGTGGAGTTTCAGATTTGGTTTTCAAAATTTGAAAAAATAGCAAAACATTTTTTTAAACAGGAGAGAGCCCAATTAGTCAGCCACCCACCACCCCTTGCCACTGTCATTTATTAAGAGTTTTTGCAAATTTCAAACCCACGACCTCCCCTCGTCGTCCCTTCCCTACCAATGCACTACAGACTCACTTGTGTCTATAACACATTTCGGTTCCCCACATATCTCACGAATTCAAGTGAAAATTGACTATTTGAGGCCCTAAACGAATTCAAATCATAACTTTTCAAGATCGACAATCTTCATTTAGGGTGTTTCTCCATGCGAGGTAGTTTATGAAATTTGAATTTCAAATTTGAGATATTTTAACGTAGTTCTTTCATGACAAGATGATTTCAAATAAAAAGTGGTCAACTACAAAGTTTCATAACTTTTTGAGATCCACAATTCTTATTTGGGAAGTTTTTCATCCGAGGTGATTTGAAAATTTCAAATTTCAAAAATTTAGACATTCAAACCCAACATTTCGAGGCATCGAATAAAATCAAATGAAAAAGTTGTTAACAACAAAGATTCATAACTTTTCGAGATCTATATTTTTAATTTAGGTTTTTTTCCATCCAAGATAATTTTTTTTTAAAAATAATTTTTAGTGTCTCATTTTATTATTTGAAGTTTATTTGTGAGGTGGTTGGTGATCCAGCCACCCATACAAATACCTCTGTAAGGGTAGTTCGACCCGATTTGTAAGGGGGCTGAAGATGCAACCACCTTTACAGAGGAATTTGTAAGGGCAATTTGGATCACCAACCCCTCTTAGAAATAGCAAAGCCCACTACACGGGGGCTCAATATCCGATCTCCCTTATAAAGGAATGAGATTGTCTCTTACAAATCATTTTTGTAGTAGTGAAGTATACTTCCAGGCATTTGCTAAATGCTGAGGTGGAGAAGAGGAGAGAGAAGAGAGAAGAGATGCGGGCAATAAGTTTACGATGGGCTTAGACATAAGAATGAAGAAACTTTTCGAGACCGGCTATAGCTGTTAGCCTCGCTCTTATTGTGTGGAGTCACTAAAAGAAGGATCTAATTAAGTAATCCATATAATACAACAAGCTGCCAGCTTTATTATTTATTATAGGTGAAACTATCATTGGGTGATCTAAATTATGGAGAAAATTATCAACACATTAATGAATTGAAATACATATACTGCAAACTCACTTCTCCAAGTTAAAATCTAATGATAATATAATAGATATGTTCTGCAAAAAGAATAAGGTAATTAAATTGATATCACAAATACTAATAAGTTTTGTTCAAACTAATAAATAAGGTCTCCTGTTCTGCAAAAAGAATAGGGTAATTAAATTGATATCACAAATACTAATAAGTTTTGTTCAAACTAATAAATAAGGTCTCCTATATCAGACTTCAGAGACTTCAGAGAACTAGGCGTGGAATCAGTTTCTTGATGGATCGGAGAGAGTAATTATCAGCTAATCTGATCCTAGAGTTATTTGGTTAATAAATTTGATTATGTCTCCTATATCATAATTTTGCTAGTCTCATAAGCTAGCTACGAGTAAATAATGCTGAGAACTATAGCTCATAAAATGCTCAGATTGAACTAGAAGACTTCCTAGGCTTTCCATGAGAAAAGCATGTGTCCAAGTTATATATTGGGCGCATAGAGACTGACCTGATCAGGCTGAAGCTGTTTCTTGAGCAAGGACCAGGCATCGTCATGGCCTAGAGGCCTCACACGGTGTTGGTGCAGCGTGGCTTGCATCTGCTGCGGCAGGTGTGCAGATCTTGTGGTTACAAGGACCCGGCATCCAGGTTGTTTCTTGCTAGCATTTCTGACTGGGACACTAAGCACATCGTTCCACACTTTCTGACTCCAAACATCATCCATCACCAGCAGGAACCTTCCACTAGACAAGGTGCGAATTAGGGTGTCAGTTAGAGTGCCTTTGTCCTTCTCGGCACCATGGTCGCCTCCAGCATGCTTGATTGCTGTCCTCAGTAGCTCAACCTCGTCAAAATGTTGAGTGATGCTTAGCCATATCATCTTCGTCTTAAAGTGCTCTTTGATGGTTGCATCATTGAAGATCTTCTGAGCAAGAGTAGTCTTTCCCATACCACCAACACCAATTATAGACACGACTTTGATGTCGTGATTATCATCACTTGAGGTTAGCAACTGAACAAGCTCCCTTGTATCCCTATCTATCTGCTCTCCAACTATGGCTGACTCGTCGACCTGTGAACTCGTCCTATAGCTGGTTAACTCAGCAGCAGTTGGCCTCCTTGGCTCCGGGTTGGAACCGAGGCCAATATTGAACTTGTACTTGTCTGCCTCCTTGTGGATGCCTTCCAGCCGCTGGTTGAGCTCCTTAATGCGAGTGCTTATCTTGTGAGCAAACACGGGATTCCGCAGGCAGAAGAGCAGTGGCTGGAAGCAGCCAGGAGACCTATGCTTGACGGTGCGACCATCTCCGGACTCCCTCCGCTTGTCAGCCTCGAGCTGGCACAGGTCGAGGATGTCGGTGGCGTCATACATGGCATTCTTGAGCTTCATCGACCATCTTTGCACGCTCTTGTCTGTGATGCGTCCCCTCTCGGCATCAGCGAGGAAGGCTTTGATGCCTTCCATGTTGTCCTCCAGCTTGGTGATCTCGCTAGAGACGCCAAGCAGCAAGGACACCTCTTCTTGTGCCATGTCCGCAATAAGCTTCTTCACGGAGGGTGCAAAAGCATCCAGGACGGCCGCCATGGCACAAGCCTATCAACCTGCTAGTAGTAAATCATACATATATAAGCACAGATTTGCATCAATATATTCCTACAGAGCGCACATGACTTTATATAAAAATTAACTATGTAATGCTACTCGGTCCTCCATGGAATGGAGCTGAAGAAAACATCGAGGAATGAGAAAGTCCTCACCTCAACTACTTCTTTGCAGAACGAAAGTGGGAAGAGAATGCGTGAAGCGGTGATCCAAGTCCAGAAGGCAGCGACTCCTTGTATATATAGTAAGCATCTCGTTGCTTTTGTAAAAGCTAGCCAACCTTGTACATATATTAAGCATCTTGTTTCTTTTCCAAAAGCTAGTCAGCCTGGAACCACAATACTCTGAAATCTTTGCACTTCTCTTTATTTGATGGTCTTTCGCTGTCTGGACCCTTGGCCAATTAATCCCAATGGGAAGGTGTGGAGATTATTGAAGGTCTGAAAGGGATGAAGATCGTATTGAACATATATTATTCTGATATGTAAAAGCTTGGCTTCTTTTTCTTTGGCGTCCACGCAAGGAGTGGCAGACACATTCCTTTATCCACTTTACTTTACTTTGGTATATATTCTGTTTACTATTATTCGGAACTAACTTCAACAAAAAGCCAAGGCATTGAACCGTCATGCGCACGGCTTCTTTATTTTTGCAAATCAATTATTTTTTTCTAGGAGATTTTACTAATGTGCCTGCAGTAATATATTAAATTGTAGATAATCATCTTCAATAGCTAGACAGCCTACCAACGCAAAACATGAAAAATTTTGGTTTGGAGGCACCAGGATTACTAAAGAAAAGTAGTTTTTTTTTTTTCTCAAGGATAGTGCACTGTTATTTTGTCATCAAGTGAAAACTGACTCTGCGTGGTTATACTTAAACAGCAACAATGTCAAGATGTTTGCTGCACATAAAGTCTTGTTTCTATCTGCGCTGTTGTATTTCTGCCTTCCTCTGTTTTATTTGATTGCTCAGTCTCACAGTGAAGGCTCATCCTGCCACCCTCGGAAAGCATAGGTCTTTGCATATATAAATGGACCTATATGCAGGCAACAAAAGCAGAGGACATGGTGTTGCCACAAAGCACAAATGCTAACGCAAAGCAATCTCTTGACGTAGATGCTGTGGTGGCCAGCAGGATGCACTCTCTCTCTCTCTCTGATATAAGCATGGTGGCATAAAGAATTATTTGCCAGATTTCACGAACGTCGATGAGGAAAAGAAGATGACACCACATGTTGGGTTCATTGTAAAATCCAGGGCCTCAGGTCCATTACTTGAACAAGTATGCATTGCCCCATTACATGGAAAAAAAAAAAAATTAAACATGCAGTGAAGAAATTCATACCCAAGACTACAACTACCAGGCTTTCCAGCATAGCATGGCCCGTTAACACTTTCTTTTGCAGATCGGTTTGCTGGTGCTTGATTTGTGATCTGCCAGGTTGCATTTTCTTTAGCATGCAAACAAGGCTAAGAAGCAGGGGAGTTGGTGTCATGTGTGCAATGGCCCCGAAAAGCAAAAGTAGCAGAGTTGCAGATGCTTGGTTTCTGCTATTCTCTGTTACGTTTTCCTTCCTCCCAGAGGAGAGGATTAACATACAGTTGTAGCAGGGGATCGGGAAAACAGAGGACAGCCTTGATTACAGAATGTTCCAAGTGGCGCGTCTAGTATTACAGAGTGTTTCGTTCATCAGCACACATTTGTTCATTATAACAAATCCATGTCGGAACCTTGATTAATGTATAAATATAGCAGCAGAAGAATATGAAAACACTAGTGCCAAAGTTTGAACACAACAACTGTATATATTCAGTACTCTGCTTCATGATATTACAATTCCAATCGTCGTCCAACTCAAGGCAATCTGTTGCACAAAGTCCTCTGTGTCTCTCACTAGTAGAGATACGAATTTGGCTAATGCAATAGCAAGCAGATGGTACACAACTGAAATCTGAGCTCTGCAGATGATGAGCTCCCTTCCACGTGGCAAAGAATTGGCATATCGATACCTGCATAAATAAAACTCCACTTCTTGCGTCAAAAAATAAATAAAGTTTACATCAAAACACGTATACTAAGCGAGCATTACGCAAAGGGACTATAACTGCATTACTTGTGACAGAAAAATAATTACCACGATAAATAAATAAATATATACGTGCTTCATTTCTGATCCGGCGATGGAGCAACTAATCTTCATCTTCTGTGAAAGTAGTCGATAGTGCGTGACTTGATATGGTTGATCTTGTCGTTCTCAGATGAGCATCCGGTTGCCAAGGATTCATACAACTTTTTGCTGCAGGTCAGCTTGAGATACCTTGGGGTTACTGTTGTCAGATATTCTGGAAGTGTCTCCGTGGTGTCCATCTCCATGCTATCAAGTGATGGGACTCCTTCCAGGACCTCCACATTCGGGCACCGGAAGATCCTTATTTTCTGCAACCTGGAGAGGCCGCTGATCCTCGTAAGCATAGGGCAATTGAACACGTCCAGTTTCACAACCGAAGGGAAGTTATCCACATACATCAGGTTGCTCAGCTCGTATAGGTTCAGTGCTCTCAAAGCAAGCCTCTTTATGCTAGCGAGCCCTGTTGGAAGACAGCTCAGCTTACAGTTCAAAATCGTGATTCCATAGAGAGCAGGCATAGCCATAGCATCTGCAGTACAATCCTCACCCTGCTCCTCCCAGACCCATTCCTTCCATTCACTCAAGCCAGCTAGATGAAGAGTTGCCAGATTAGGAAAACCTACTACTGATCCAGTAGTGGCAACACCTCCACCCACTGGCAGCGATGAAGAGGGTGACTGGAATTCAGGTCCAACAATCTTGATGGCAGGTGCGTCATTAATGGCCAGTGACTCCAAACAAGGGAGCTGGCATAACCCGTTGGGTAGCTGGGTGCAACAACTAAGGTTGTCCATCCTTAAAATCCTCAGGCTCTTAAATGCCCATGTAGCTGGAACCATCATCCAGTTTGGTAGCTGGCTACCAAAGTATCCTTCAATGTGTAGATGTCGTATGCTGCATGGAGGGGTGAGCTTCTCAATTACTTCCTCCACTACTCTCTGCTGCTGCTGCTTGTTGACTTCATCCCTCAGTCCCATGAATCTGCTGCTACTCCCACGTAGTTCCAAGTAATCAAGGTGCTCCTTGCTACTAATCATGGCCATTTCAGCTGACGAGCTAGCAGGCACATTTTCTAGGCCATGTAAAGAAAGCTTCCTAAGCTGGGAAAGTGGCCCTATCTCGTCCAAGCTGCACCACCTCCCATCCCCATCCATGTCCAAATGTACTCGGAACCCTTGAAGTCTTCTTAGATTTCTTAACTGACCAAACCCCTTGGGTATTAAGACATTTTCATGGCAAGAAAGCATGTGAAGAGTTCTTAGGTATAGAAGCTGTGTAATGCAGCTAGGAAGATGGTCTAGCTGCGGGCATCCATTAACCATAATGTGCTGCAAGAACTTCATCTTATGAATGTCTCTAGGTAGCCTAGATATATTTGTATGCTCGAAGTGGAGGTATCTCAGGTGCCTCAGTTGACATAGAGAGTCAGCCAATGTATCACAATCAGTACCACTTATAAAAAGCACTCTTAGGGTAGACAAACTCCCTAATGAGTCACTAGGCTGAACATTAATTCGGTGATGTATAATTAATGTTCTTACTGATTTGTTCTTCTGTAGAGTATCCCATTCTAGTGTTGATTTGGTTGATCCAATAGACAGTCGACGTACACAGCTGATCCTTCTACCACCTCCATCTTGTGCACCCTGAAGCACCAATGATTCTTCTTTGGACATAAACTCAGCAAAAGATCGCAACACATCATGCATGGTGCTATAGTATGGAGAGAGAGAAAGATCAGTTGGTTCAATAAGATTCCTTGTGATTAGCTCCTGGTAGTACCCATCTGCTATTTCTTCTAGCTGATCAGCATATGAAGTACTGCTTCTGTCTGGTGGATGGATAAATCCCTCACTGATCCACATCGGAACAACTGTACCATGGAAAATTATTGTGCCCTTTGGGAAAAGTGAGCAATACAGGAAGCACTGCTTTAGCTGAGGAGACAAGTCCTCATAGCTCAAGTAGAACGCGTTGTCAAGTTCCATAGGCAATCCAGCTACAGACCAAGCACCATGGTTCAAAACAACCTCCCAATCACCCTCACTTCGGGACTTTGTACTTAGCAGACCTCCCATAACTTTGATAGCAAGTGGTAAACCTCCACACTTACTGATAATTTTCATCCCGACATCTTTCAGGTGATCAGTTCCTTCGTGTACCTACCAGCACAAACAAACATTTCCACTAATTAAACATTGAATTTATAATATAATTCATAAAATAGTAACAAGAAATTGGCCCATTTGTTAAACTACGTAATCTTTTGAGCTGCCCCCGACCCCTACTTGCGCGAAAGAAGCTAAAATGATAGATACTCCTTTGTCCCAAATAGAATGCAATTATGGAAATCATGCCAGTCAAACTAGCTTAAATTTGACTAAATTTATAGTAAATAATATTGGCATTTATGTCTCAAAATAAATTTAAGATGAAAATATATTTTGTATTAGTTTAGTGGCACTTAATTATTTGTAACGTAGATGTTAGTACCTTTTATACAATTTGTTCAAAGTTCAAATTATTTGACCTCTCAGGAAGTTAGAATTGCGTTCATTCTAGAACTGAGGGAGTAGATATGTTCAGTTTGAATTTGGGGCCCACCTCACGTTGGGAGCTGTCCAAGGAAGTTCCGCCAAAGCAATGGCTCATTGGTTGATGCAAAGTAATTTTTTGTTTCATTCAGTTTACAACTAAAATTTGCCGACGTCGCACATTTGGCTTGTCAAATCGATGACAAATATTTTGTGCAACTTTTCACAACTTTTGCTCACAGAATATTTGGCATGGAAATTTTCAGTAGCCAATCAAGCATGGCTTAAATATGCATAAATTGTCAAATCAAATACGATTTTGGTGGCCAATCTTACATATTGATGGGGTGGTAATTTTAGGAAATAGATGATATTATGTCTCTATGAACAAAGATTCAATTCTATATTCTGGTTGAGTCGAACTTTTTTTAGTTTGACTAAGTTTATAGAAAATATTATTAGAATTTATCACTCCAAATTGGTATACTATGAAAATATATTAGCATATGGTTAATCTAATAGTACTTATTTGATATCATAAATTTTAGTACATTGTATAGATTTGCTCCAACAATGTATGGGCCCGATAGGAACTGCTACTTCATTTTCATGTTTATTAAAGATATTATAGATCTAATGGTGCTTATTTCACAATCAAGAAAAATATTTCCTTTTTTTTCTTGAAAACTTGGGCCAACTTAGAATAGTTTGACTTAGACCAAAATCATACATGAAGCCTCTCAGGGCCAAATGAAGTAGTTTAATCATATACTATTAATAATTAAGAGCTACTCAGAACCTTAGGTTATCTTTAATAATTTAAAAATATTGATAATTTAGATGTAAGTTTAGTGGTACATTTATTATTATTTTTCATAATTGTACTAGTGGATAATTTAAATGTAGGTGTTTATGTGACCTAGATTATTTTTACTTATGAAAATGTGGGTAATTTAGATGCATATTTAGGGATAACTTTGTTATTTTTCATGGTGATAAAGGTGAATAATTTGGATGCATGTTAGGGGGTTTACTTTGGGTTATTACTAGAAAACATACATGTGTGTTGCAATGGAAAGTTTGTTGTGTTGTTACATAGATGACTTTCGTGTATTAGAGATTTATTTAGTGATCACTTGGCCTATTTCAATTCATCTAAAGTGAAATTCTATATTGTGCCTTAACACGTGCTGTTTTAACTCATATGTGTACGGGAGGTTTAGAATTTTGTTGATAATAATTATATAATGTGTCCCAATTCATTTTGGAATCGGGCTATACACCAACCCTAAACACTTAACTAGTACGGACATGGCTAAAAGTGGTCCCATAAAAAAGTTGAGTGATGAAAGACAAAGAAACCTTTCAGTCTTTAATATATGATGAAAGAAGGCTCGTGTTTTGCTATGATAGATGGCCTAAGAATTTTGAAATAGGTGTCTCAAATTTTATAGGACAAATTTTTAAATAAAACACAAAATGAGAGCTACGTTCGAACCATAAGGATTATAAGCTAGCCCTCCCACAGCGCCAGCCGCGCACTAAATCTTTCGATGGAGTGAATAATAGCTAACTCGATCCTAGAGGTTTGTTCTTACATTTGATTATTTCTTCTAGATCATAATTTTATTGGTTTCCTGTTGCTACTTTCATAAGCTGGTGTTCCTAGCACGAATGCTTAGATTTAACGGAACTCAGATCCATATGCTTCCTATCAAAATCAAGTATATATATCCTAGTTGTATAAAGTATGGATAGAAAACTAACCTGATCAGGCTGTAGCTGTTTCTTGAGCAAGGACCAGGCATCATCATTTCCAAGAGGCCTCACACGGTGTTGGTGCAGGCTGGCTTGCATCTGCTGTGGCAGGTGTGCAGATCTTGTAGTGACAAGGACCCTGCTTCCAGGTTGTTTCTTGCTAGCATTTCTGATTGGGACACTAAGCACGTCATTCCACACATTCTGGCTCCACACATCATCCATCACCAGCAGAAACCTTCCACTAGACAGGTTGTGAATTAGGTGTCCGTTAGAGTGCTTTTGTCCTTCTCGGCGCCGTGGTCGCCTCCAGCATGCTTGATTGCTGTCCTCAGTAGCTCAACCTCATCAAAGTGTTTAGTGATGCTTAGCCATATCAATTTTTCCTTGAAGTGCTTTTTGGATGGTTGCATCATTGAAGATCTTCTTGGCAAGAGTAGTCTTTCCCATACCACCAACACCAACTATAGACACGACTTTGATGATGTGATTATTATCACTTGAGGTTAGCAACTGAACTAGCTCCCCTTGTATCCCTCTCTATCTGTTCTCCAACTATGTCTGACTCGACAACATGTGAACTTGTCCGATAGCTGGATAACTCAGCAGCAGTTAGCTTCCTTGGCTCTGGGTTGGAACCGAGGCCAATACTGAACTTGTACTTGTCAGCCTCCTTGTGGATGCCTTCCAGCCGCTGGTTGAGCTCCTTGATGCGGCTGCCTATCTTGTGTGCGAACACAGGATTCCGCAGGCAAAAGAGCAATGGCTGGAAGCAGCCAGGCGACTTATTCTCCACGGTGCCACCATCTCTGGACTCCCTCCGCTTGTCAGCCTCAAGCTGGCATAGGTCGAGGATGTCAGTGGCATCATACATGGCATTCTTGAGCTTTGTTGACCACCTTTGCACACTTGTGTCAGTGATGCGTCTCCTCTCGGCGTCAGTGAGGAAGGCTTTGATGCCTTCCATATTGTTCTCCAGCTTGGTGATCTCGGTGGAGACGCCAAGCAGCATGGACACCTCTTCTTGTGCCATGTCTGCAATAAGCTTCTTCACGTAGGGTGCTAAAGCATCGAGGACGCCGGCCATGGCTCACCCAGCTACCTGCTAGTAGTAAATCATACATATATAAGCACATATTAGCATCATCATGAGAGCATAACTTCATACAATGCAACGGAGGCGGAGAAAGAATCGCGGAGTGAAAGTGCTCACCTGAGCTTCTTATCGCAGGGCTCTTTGTGGAACGGAAGTGTGGAAAATAGAATAGGTGAGGCCGGTGATTCAAAGTGTAGAGAAGGGAGTGCGTGGGGCGATGACTTCACCTGCTAGTAATAAATCATACATATATAAGTAAAGATTTGTCTCATAATCACAGTAGACCATAACTTGATATAAAAATTAACTATATAATGCTATTTCTTGTCCATTGAATGGAGGAGAAGAAAACGTCGTGGAGTGGAATGAAGTGCTCATCTCCTTAGTAATAAATCATATACATATAATTACGCACAGTTTTATTTGCATCAATCATATATCGACTTGATATAAAAATTAACTATACAATGCTACTTGGCTGTCCATGGAATGGAGGCAGAGAGAAAAACTTTGCGGAATGAAGTGCTCACCTCAACTTGTTATTGCAGGGCTCTTAGCGGAATGAAGGTGCAGAGAAGAGCATGAACGAGGCGATGATCCAACTCCAGCAGAAAGCTAGTCTCCATGTATAGAAACGGAGTAGAGATTAGCAAGTGGACTGACACAAGTCCTTACAATATTTCACGTTCATCGATGTAATAACACCATTAAAGAATTGGAAGCACATGCATGCCCACTTAAGTTTTCATTAATCTACTCACAAAACAAAAAACTTTTCTGTCATCGATCTGCAAAGAACGAGCCCCGGAAGTACCGCAAAGTTAGCTGGCGTGCTGGGGTCACATGCTCGCACATGTCGTGTGCACGGTGATCTACTGCTATATTGTTTTTACCAGTGGGAGCATATGTATAACCAGCTGTAGATCTCGTGCTGCGAGTGCTACAGGATATCTGTATATAACTTGTGTTGACTGAGTCAGTCACTGACACAAGTCCTTACAATATTTCACGTTCATCGATGTATGAGAAAAACTGCTAACTTGTGTAGGCAGGAACTAGAAGTACCACTGTGCAGCCAAAGTGGAGATGTGAAAAGATCCATCGGCAAAGCAAAGCAAGCTAAATATAGTTTCTAGAAACACATAAAGATGGATAGAGCTCATCATCGCCGTTAATCTTCTTTTTTTTTTCGAGGATCATCATTAATTGAGCAAAGAGATGTATATAGACAGAGGGATCAGAGAAGATGGAAGGAAGATGTGAAGGCACCTTGCTTCTCCGTTGATCTCCGCTGTATGCCACCACCAGGTACAGGTAGTGATTGACGGGGTGCTACTAGGTGAAGCTGAAGCAGCAGCTCTAATTAGCAAGTTTGTGGAGTGCTACTCGGTCGCCCATGGAGAAATCATAGCAGAAGGAAGTGTTCACCTGAACTTATTATTGCAGGGCAGATTGCAGACCGAAAGAGAGGGCAGCTGAATGTGTGAGGCGATGATTCAAGTCCAGCAGGAAGCAACTCTCCACGTATAGGAGTAAAGCTGGGACAATGGAGTACCAACTTGACTGAGACATATCCTTTGTATATTTGTGGTTCACATCCATGCCCACTTCATTATGTCTTCAGTAATCTATTCACAAAAGGAAAATTTTTTCAGTAATCTACGTACACACCAAGAGCCGGAACTACCACGTGGTGTGTAGCACAGTAGCAGCCCGTCATAGCTTTCCCTTCACGCGTGAAGTGGCGGCACCTCCCTTTATCCACTTTACCATTAAGTATTCTATTTACTAGTGTTTAGCAGTACTGTTAACAACTTTAATTGAACAAAGAAGCCAAGGCATGGACTTTGTGTCCTGCGCTTTTCTTCTGGCGCAGAGGATTAACATACAGTTGTTAGAGGGATCGGAAAAGCAGATGGCAGCCTTGATACAACCTTTCATTCCTCACCACATGTTCATTCATTACATAACAAGAAAACATGACGGAACATTGACTAATTTACAAATAAACGCGCAAAAGAATATGAAAAACACTAGTGCCCAAGTTTGAGCACAAGGTCTATTCAGCACTCTGCTTCACCATATAATTCCAAGCGTCCTCCAGCTCATGGTAACATGTACAGAGAGTCATTTTGTGTGTGTGTGTGTTTTTTTTCCGAACAGACCCCTAAAGCTTTGCTCATTTTTTTTTTCCGAATATATGATGATGCGTTCCCCGGCCATGCATTTCTCATGACCTTGTAGCACCTACAGATTCACCCAAACGTTTCTTGAGTTTGGGGCAGTGGCACACGTCAGGATCGGCAGCCCATGGCAAGTTATGCAGATATCTCAATCAGGTTGGTAAGCTCCTCGTACAGGTAGCTTGATGCCACACACGGAGAGCCCAAGAGACAGAGTTGTTCTGGTCCGAGGCCGAAAAACCAAGTGACCAGAGGGTGGCTGTGCTCTGGTCAGCTTTGTTTGTGCTCTGTTATACTTTTGTCCTTCCTGTATTGTTTGACATACACATATGGTCTGTATAGGATGAACTACGTGTCCGTGCTTCCAAACTAGTATGAAGGAACCATGATTATATTCCTCACTCACAGCTCACAGTGAAGCCTCGTGCTGCCCATTTCCTTTGCCTCGTTGGAAAGCAGAGTGCCTTGCATATAATGCTGCCGTCGTGCAGTGCAGGCGACAAAGCAGAGGACATGCTGTTGCGACAGAGCTTGGAGAAGGAGAGGAGAATTCTATAATCGCCCATGACATCAAGGAAGCTATGTGTTGACACCCAAAATAGTCCCATGCTATTTTTAGAATGGGAAAGTGTGAGAGAACAAATGGATGCATGGACGACGTCATTTTATATGAAGAATGTGTGTCAAAGATGTCCTAAATATATCTATACATGCATGGCTTGGAAAATCTGGTGAAGGAGGCTAAACAGACGCTTCCGAGCCGACCGGGCTGGCACCGGGGCGTCCGTCATCACCGCGCGCGTCCGTCCTGCTTTCGGTGGCAGCGTCCCGTCAACCGGGCAATTTTAGTGCTATTCCGGGGCTCTCGAATCGACCTGACGCTACTCGACCTGCGCGTCCCGGTCAGATCCCGTCCAGCGCCCGGTCAATGCACGACGGGTTGTGTCCAGACGAGATCCAAACCGATTGTTTCCTAATCGTATTTAGGTCGGTTTTAAGGTTTGAAAACATCCAAGGACGGTTTCCTAAAAGGATAAGACCACTCTCCTCTCAGTATAATAACGAGGTTCATGGCGATTTGATCCCATCTACATCCAATCGAAATCAACACATCCTCAAACCCTAATCTCTCTCTCTCCGACCATCTACATGTTGTTCAGCACTTGATCAGACGACCAAGGATGGCGCCTTAGGCTTGCTGGCCGACCTAAGGAAACCCGACAACGCCCTTGCCTCGACGGGGGTCCCTCCCGCACGAAGCCGGCGGTTCCTTTGCTAGTTTGCTCGGAAACTAGCCGTTCTTCATCACGTAAGCACGATTGTTTATCCTTTGCCGGTTTGCTTGTAAACTCGCCGCTCTTCACCGCGAAAGTGTGTTGATTATCCTGCTGTATTCTTTGGTCCATCGTGACCGTCTAGTGTGTTGGCGCCGAACTCTAATTTGTGTCAACATACTTTTTTGGCGACTCGGCTGAGGAACGATTGTTTCGGCTCTACTTTGCAGCCGAATCTTTTTGCCCTAGCCATTATTCATAATTTATCTATTATCTATTTGGTGCGATCGCCATTGCATATAGCCTCATGGCGAGAGCAGATTCGTTTTTCCGGTACAAAATCCGACGACAAATCGGGCTCCTCAAAGCCAATTCTGTTTGTCGTGATTACAAGAATACATGGAGTACGAAGGTGATCCATCGCAATATTATTACTCCATGCCTGAGGTACAGCTTGCAAATTCATATAATGATTATAATAATTATTTTGCAACTGATACAAATTCTCATGTTGATATTACTAGTTATAATAACTCTAGATATATTTCATCGCTCATAATTCTAATGAATATTATAATCAAGAGCCGATGTATGGTACGAATTCATTTGGTTTTAATGCTACTAGCAATAGGCAACATGTAAATCCATATTCATCGGTCGTAAGCTCACAACATGTGGTTCCGCCCACAAGATCAGCCGATGAATAAGAGAATTGCCTTCAATGATGCAAGGCATTCAAGTGTTGAAACTCATGATTCGGCTTCATCTACTGCTGGCCGAATTCAAGAAGATTTGGCACATGCTAGAAATCCACCTAGTACTTTTGCTTGGAAGGTAGTACATCTGATGTAGAACACATTAAGGTATACCTTTCACAGCTTAAGTGCCTATTATAATGATATGGACTATGTGAAGGTATGATATTTTCCTCTATCCTTAACTGGTATTGCTTTTGCATGGTTTACATCACTGCCTGAAGGTACTATTGAATTATGGACTGATTTGGAAAGGCAATTTTGTAAATATTTTGAAAAGATCAATGACAATTCAGCACCATATGCCGATGCTCCTTTTTATAATTCGGCTTCATATGCTATTCCAAGCTCAAGCCAAATTAATAAGAATTCAGCAAGGTGTAATAATGGTGCAACTCATAATTCGGCCTCATATATTACCACTAACGCTAGCCGAATCAAGAAAAATCCAGCAAAGTGCAAAGAGGTCATTGTTTTTGATTCGGCTTTATTTGCTAGCCGAATGCAAGAAGAATTGGCCCATCTTAGAAATCCACCCGTATCTTCTAAATGGAAAGTGCCTGAATATCACAGACCTTACTTACTATGCTATGATTACATGGAATATCCCAATGATTGGCAGGTGCCTGATTTTTCTAAATTTAGTGGTGAAGATGATAAGACCACCTTGGAACATATTGGTATATATCTCTCACAGTTAGGTTCTGCTGGTGAGGAAGATTATATGAGAGTGTGAAATTTTCCTTTCTCCCTTACTGGCATTGCTTTTAAATGGTTTATATCTTTACCCAAATATAGTGTTTGGTCATGGTCTGTGTTAGCAGAATTATTCCTTGTACATTTTAAAGAGACCACGAGAAAAGGCCGATCACAATTGGGTCATCGGCCAAAAGTGGATTGCTAGTGAATCCTCAAAATGCAAGTCTTGCTATAGAAACACATGAAAAGCAAAGAAAAACCAGCTAGACTTGACTTTTTCAGAGCTAAAGGGGTTGTGTACTTATCTAGTGATTACTACGTCATTAATCAAACACCTACAAGCACGAAGGAAGGGTTGTTCACCTACCCACAGCCAACTAAGCCAATTTTCAAATCAGCTAGGTCGACTGACACTACAAACCGCCCACAAATCGGCTAAACCGACTCTCTTCGCCGGCCAAGCCGACTACTCCTGCCACCTATCTTGAATCGGTTAGACCGACCGGCCCCGCTTGGCCCCGCCGATTCCCCTTTGCCGCTACTAGTGCCCAGGATGGTGTAACCGATATCCAAATCGACTAAGCTGATTTCTTCGGTCCCGCATTTGCCGATGTGTCTTCGGATGATTCGACACCTGATGTTGATCGTTCCTTGGAGGTGAAAATCCACGTTATTCAAATCAGGGATGTTCATCTCTCGACATGATCAACAAGGTAGAAAACACAAATATTTTGTTTAAATTCCAATCCGTCATACTATCTCAATTTCTCGCAGCTATTAGAGATGTCATTGGAAGTAGTAGACCGATTGGTAATAGCAATTTATTTGTTAATGATAAAATAAAATTAGATTCTATCGGCCAACGATTTCGTCATATGGCAAGGCCGATAATTCTAGTTTGTCAAAGCTACAGCCCTCAAAGTGCAAATCAGAAGCTGTGGACCGAATGGATTGACAATAAATCGATCCTTTCATTTACCTAGCTTTGAAGCCGACTCGCAAAAGAATCGGCTTGGTAAAATAAAATATAGCTTTGACTTTACCTTTTGTGATCAGGTCTTTGATATCTTGTTGAAAAATAATTTTATTAGAATCATTGATCACAATGTTTTGCCATCGATGAAAATCTAAAAGAGCTCACATATTGCAAGTGGCAAAATTCTTATGATCATAATACTTGTAATTGCAATGTGTTTTCGTCAGTGGTGATCCAATTGTCCATTAATAAAGGACAATTGAGATTCTCTCAAGGTTTCAACAAGTGGACCAATTGGGTTCAATCGGTCTTGATGGCAAACAAGCTTCAAATCGGCTTGCATCACCGATTCGCAGGCAATGTATCACAAAAAAATGTAGTTCAGAACAGATGAACATAAACAAACCGTTGTTTAGCGGCAGCTTCATTTCATATGCACATGTTTTAAGACAAGATAGTTGTCGTAATCCATAGAGCAAATCATGTTTCTTGAGCATGCATATTCATCTATAAGGAAAATAAGCAAAGTAGTTGCGTTTCCTACGATAAAAACACACGCACAACAACATTATAGTTATAGTAGCACACGCGCTGTCAAGTTCAGTATCTACAACTCTATATATTCATCCGGGGATAAAATTATCACCTTTCCTCACTTACAGCGATCAAAAATTCACACTACACTACGTGCTCTCTATCTCTTCCCACTGATGATGTGTTGATGCTCTTTGTTGGATGGAAATCACCGAAATAGCTTCATCACCTCAAAATATTAGAAATTTTCAGTTGCTCGAAATTAGCAAGGCCCTAATATAATACGTTCATTCTCAGAAAAGGCGCCTATGAGGACTACACAAACCCGAGGCACAGATCACAAATAAAAAAAAAAAATAGTTAAGGAATAAAGGAATATAAACAAACCGTACTTTTAGTAACAGCTTTTATTTAATAGGCACATTTTTGTAAGACAAGATAGCATTGTTCTTCAAGATGTATATTCATCTATGAAGAAAATATGAAACAAGTAGTAGCCTATGACAAAAAACACACGGTAACAACATTATAGTTGCGGTCGGGTGACAAGTTCAGGATCTACAACTCAATATATCCAACAACAACATATCCTTTATTCCCAAGCTAGTTGGGGTAGGCTAGAGATGAAACCCATATGAAACAAGTATAAAAGAACGTAAAAAAGGCGTAAGACAAAAAAATATAAATATAGGGAAGATAGAAAAAGAAACAAAAGGTCCATGGTTCGTGCACGCTAATAGCTTGCCTCCATGCGCTCCCGCCCATAGCTAAATCCTTAGAGATATTCCACTCCTTAAGGACTCTCTTAACCGACTCGTCCAAAGTTAGTCTAGGTCGACCTCTACATGTCTTTACATTAACTACCCGCTCTAAAGCCCCACTACGCACCGGCGCCTCCAGAGGCCTCCGTTGAACATGTCCAAACCATCTCAACCGATGTTGAATTAATTTCTCCTCGATAGGAACCACCCCCACCCTATTATGAATCTCTTCATTCCGAACCCTGTCCCTTCTTGTATGCCCGCAAAACCAACTCAACATACGCATCTCTGCTACACTCAGTTGCTGGACATGTCTCCTTTTTGTAGGCCAACATTCAGCACTATGTAGCATCGCTGGGCGAATCACTGTCCTATAGAACTTCCCTTTTAGCTTCTGTGGCACCCTCTTGTCACAGAGGATGCCAGAAGCTTGACGCCAATTCAGCAAACGCACTGCGAATCTATGTCTAACATATTCATGAATGTCGCTATCCTTATGTAGCATTGATCCTAAATCCTAAATATCGAAAAGTATCCTTCTTGGCCAAGACTTGTCCATCAAGGCTAACGTCCCCATCCTCGTGTCTAATCGGGTTGATGGCGCACATCATATACTTGGTCTTAGTCCAACTCGCCTAAACCCTTTTGACTCTAGCGTCTAGCGTGTGCCTCCACAGCTCTAACTTCCTATTCACCCCCTCGCTCTACACTCGTCCACTAGCACCACATCATCAGCAAAGAGCATACACCAAGGGATAAAATTATACAACTCAATATATACATGTGAAGATAAAATTATACAGTTCAATTCTCAGTAATAGGCGCCTATGAGGACTAGTCGAGCTGTTTCACCTATGCTAGCTTCATCTTGTTTCAGCTTATTCTCTCTCACATATTACTATTAAACAAGCTAACAGGCTCGAGAGGCACATATATCACAAAAAAAAATATAGTTCAGAACGAGAGGAACATAAACAAACCGTTGTTTAGCAATAGTTCATTTAATATGCGCATTTTTTAAGACAAGATAGTTGTAGTACTCTACAGAGCAGTCATTCATCTTCATTAGCATGTAATTGATCTATAAAGAAAATATGAAAAAAAGTAGTTTCCTATGACCATAACACACAGGTAACAACGTTATAGTAGCAGTCAGGTGTCAAGTTCAGTATCTACAACTCCAAATATCCACGTGAGGATAAAATTATATAGTTCAATATGTAATAGGCGGTTTATCAGGACTAAACATACCACTTAGGCAGAGAACAAATAAAAAATATAGTTAAGGATAAACAAACAATAGTTTAGTGACAGTTCATTTAATGTGCACATTTTTTTAAAATAAAATAATTGTAGTACTCTACAGAGCAGTCGTGTTTGTTGAGCACACATATTCATCTATAAGGAAAAGAAGCAAAGTGGTGGTTGCAGTTTTCCTACGACAAAAACACACGCGAACAACAACATTATCTATACTATAATGTCCCAGTTAAAGGGCTCATGAAATCAAGGGCTCACGAAACAACAAAGATCTCGGTGAAGGGTCTGGGATTGAAAGTTTGATGCAGGTCCGACACCTCACCCGCTAGCCGCACAATCGCGTAGGGAGCCAACCAGCGCTCATCCTCGAATCCCACCATCTCGAAAATAGAAACAAAAAAAAAACATGCCGCGGACGAGCGCCGCTGAAGCGCCGGACGGATCTTTGCTCGCCGATCAGGGCCAACGCCACCGCCACGACGGTTTCGCACTGGGGACGCTCCGCTACGCCTCCATCGCCCCGACGGGATCGCCACCGAGCGCCAGAGAACCGCCGCGGATGGATCGACGACGCCGTGGCCAACGCCACTAGCCACGATGGAGTCACACTAAGTGTCGCCGTGATGGGACGCTCAGCCTGCCGCCACCGCCCCGACGGATCGCCACCAAGCCGCCACGAAGTCTCCTTCACCTTCCCTCCCCATGCTCGCCGCCTCGTTAGCACGCGGGACTCGCCGACATGTGCCGCGATTCGATCCGCCCTCGAAAGTCGCCGTCGCCGGTGGGGGCTGCGGCACCGACGCGAGCGGCGCCGCGGGTGCGGCCGTACGGGCTCGCGTGGTGGCCGGGCTGTTGCCTCTCGCAACCTCTACCGGATTTGCCTTCCAAAGGCCTGGATCCACCCCAAGGGACCAAGGTCACTTGATGCGCGAGGCGTTGTTGACTCCCATTCCTTGCTCTAGCCCCCTGTCCACCCCCGATGGGGCACACCGGCGCCAGCCCAATGCCGTCGAGCTGCTTCAGGTGTGTGTAACCTCGTTCGCGTGCTAAAACAAGTGGTAGATCGAGATCAGAATTGTCCATTTTTGTTTAAGATTAAGCGATTTGATCCGTGGGAAGTCGGGCCGCTTCTTTCCTCCCGCAATGAGCTTTTAACCTGTGCTCGCCCCTTTCGTTCTTGCAGGTCACCTTTTCCCAATGTTGTAATCGGAAACCTCATTCGGACATTCAAAAATATATACTGCGGGCTAAGGCCGAGGCTGTCCTCAATGGCGTTTATCACCTAATCTGCAGATCGCCGAGTGCTCACGCCGCCCCGGCAATGCCGGGCGACCACGGGTGATGATAGCCCACAGCCCACGACGCCCGTTGAGTTGTCCAGCGTTTATCCCCCGGTCCCTTTTCTTTTGTTTGAGACCAGGCCGAGGCGCATTTTTCATTAAACAGATAGAGTTTGGAAAAAGTAACATACAAATGAAGCCGGTAATAACCAGTTACCAAGCTGCAAGACCTATCCTCTACTGGATCCATTTTGTGTTGGATAGAATTGTTTCTGAAACATTGCAGGGATAGCTTGGTCGCTTCAACCTGCTTGAGTTCAAGGCGTTGTTGCTACTGTTTTGCATTTGGATTGGCTCACAGTTTTGCAGTGGAAACTGCATCTTCAGAGTTAATAATGCTGACGATAGATGCAAGGAGTCATTAGATGATACTCCATTATATACAGGGAGTTGATGATACAGGCATACAGTCATACATCAGTATAGTGGTATGGAGCTGTAATTAATGATTTATAATAAGGCATGAACACCATAGGAAATGTAATCTCCATGAAAACTGGTGTAATAGTGGGTACTACCAAAAAAGAAAAAAAAAATAACTCAAGAAACAAGAGTTCTAATTTGCATATTTTGGATTCTTGATACAATATCAAATGAATCTTGATGAAGGTACAAGATAACATCCAGTCTTGCAAGTAATCTTTATTTTATATATCAGGATGTTATTCGAATCATGTTCTTTTATTCTAATATTATAACATGTATGGTTTTTCAAAACCATTAAAGTAAAGACACCATTTTGATTGTTTAATTTGTGTTGTTCTACATGTCACCGTATGCGTTAGCACGGGCATTATACTAGTAGTTATAGTAGCACACAGGTGTCAAGTTCAAGTATCTACAACTCTATATATCCATCCGGGATAAAATGATCACCTTTCCTCGCTTTATAGGCAATTGAAAAATTCAAGCTACATCTGCGTGTTCTCTATCTCTTCCGCCTCGATGATATGTTGATGCCCGATGTTGGATGAAAATCATCGATCGTAGCTTCATCGCCTCGAAAAGATTAGAAATTTTTAGTCGCCTAGAAATTATGAAGGCCATAATATTATACAGTTTTTTAATTTCAGAATAGACAGTCTATGAAGACTACACAAACCAGAGGCACATATCACAAATAAAGAAATAGTTAAGGAATAGAGGAAAATAAACAAAGTGTACTTTACTATTAGTTCATTAAATAGGCACATTTTTGTAAGACAAGATAGCATTATTCTTCAAAGATGTATATTCATCTATGAAGAAAATATGAAATAGTAGTAGCAGTTTCCTATGACAAATAATGTGTAACAACATTATAGTTGCGGTCGGTGTCAAGTTCAAGATCTATAACTTTATATCCATGTGAGGATAAAATTATACAGTTCAATTCTGTAATAGACAGTCTATGAGGACTAGTCGGGCCTGTTCGCTTTGTGCTAGCTTTATCTTGTTTCAAAAACTTATTCTCTCTCATAGAATACTATTAAACAAGTTTAAATGGCTCTCGTGAGGCAATGAGATATCACAAAAATAGTTCAGAGAATCAGAGGAAAATAAACAAACTGTTGTTTAGCAACAGTTCATTTAATATGCACATCTTTTAAGACAAGATAGTTGTAGTATGCTACTGAGGCCATTTATCTTCAAAGATGTAATTCATCTATAAAAAAATATCAAAATAGTAGTTGCAGTTTCCTATGACTAAGACACACATGTGTAACAACGTTATAGTAGCAGCCGGTGTCAAGTTCAAGTATTTACAACTCAAAATATCCATGTGCGGATAAAATTATATAGTTCAATTCCTCAGTAATAGGCGCTTTTATGAGGACTAAACATACCACCGAGGAAGAGAGCAAATAAAATGTAGTTAAGGATAAACAAACTATAGTTTAGTGACGCTAGTTCATTTAATGTGCATATTTTTTTAAAACAAGATAGTTGTAGTACTCTTGAGATCGTGTTTCTTGAGCATTCATATTCATCTATAAGGAAAATAAGCAGCCAGTAGTTCAAGTTTCCTACGACAAAAACACATAGACAACAACATTATAGTTATAGCAACACACAATGTCAAGTTCAAGTATCTACAACTCTATATATCCATCCGGAGACAAAATTATCATCTTTCCTCACTTATAGGCGATTGAAACATTCACGCTACACTGCGTGCTCTCTATCTCTTTCCTACCGATGATGTGTTGATGCCTGCTGTTGGATGAAAATCACCGAAGTAGCTTCATCGCTCGAAAACATTAGAAATTTTGGTCGCTCGAAAAATTAGGAAGGCCCTAATATTATACGGTTCAATACTTGTAATAGACGATCTATGAGGACTACACAAACTAGAGGCACGTGATCACAAATAAAAATATAGTTAAGGAATAGAGGAATATAAACAAACCGTACTTTACTAACAGTTCATTTAATAGACACATTTTTGTAAGACTAGATAGCATTGTTCTTCAAAGCATGTATATTCATCAATGAAGAAAATATGAAATAGTAGTAGCAGTTTTCTATGACAAAAACACAATGTGTAACAACATTATAGTAGCGGGGCCGGTGCCAAGCTCAAGATCTACAACTCAATATATCCAACAACAACATAGCCTTTAGTTCCAAGCTAGTTGGGGTAGGCTAGAGATGAAACCCATATGAAACAAGTATAAAAAGAACGTAAAAAGGCGTAAGACAAAACAGTAAAGATAGGGTAGATAGAAAAAGAAACAAAGGTCATGGTTCGTGCATGCCGATAGCTAGTCTCCATGTGCTCCTATCCATAGCAAAATCCTTAGAGATATTCCAGTCCTTAAGCTCTCTCTTAACCCGACTCGTCCAAAGTCAGTCTAAGTCGACCTCTACCTCTCTTTACATTATCTACCCGCTCTAAAACCCCACTACGCATCGGCGCCTCAGGAGGCCTCCTTTGAACATGTCCAAACCATCTCAACCGGTGTTGAATTAATTTTTCCTCGATAGGAGACACCCCACCCTATTCTCGAATCTCTTCATTCCGAACTCTATCCCTTCTTGTATGCCCGCAAAACCAACGCAGCATACGCATCTCTGCTACACTCAGTTGCGGGACATGTCTCCTTTTTGTAGGCCAACATTCAGCACCATATAGCATCACTGGGTGAATCGCTGTCCTATAGAATTTCTCTTTTAGCTTCTATGGCACCCTCTTGTCACAGAGGATGCCAGAAGCTTGACGCCACTTCAGCAAACCTACTATGATTCTATGTCTAACATCTTCATCAATGTCGCTATTCTTCTATAGCATAGATCCTAAATATCGAAAAGTATCCTTCTTGGCCACCACTTGTCCATGAAGGCTAACATCCCCATCCTCGTGTCTAATCGGGTTGAAGTCGCACATCATATACTCGGTCTTAGTCCTACTCGGTCTAAACCTTTTCGACTCTAGCATGTGCCTCCACAGCTCCAACTAACTATTCACCCCTGCTCTACTCTCGTCCACTAACACCACATCATCAGCAAAGAGCATACACCAAGTGATAAAATTATACAACTCAATATATCCAAGTGAGGAGCACGAGGCATAGACTGAGGGAACACACAATATACTAGAGTGGACAGAGAGGAGCATGATTCAAATTCACAGCATACAATATTCAGATTTCAGTGAAGTAGAGAACACACAAACAGAGGGAACAGAGGCAGGCGACCAGATCCGAGCACCTGGGAAAGTAGAGTGCACAACCCAATATTAGGGAAACAGAGGAGTAGGCAAGGAAATACCGAGCGGGCGAGCAGCTGCCGACGGACAAGGGAGGCGCAGACTCTAGGCAAGAGCAAAGCGGATGGTTCCACGGCAGCTATGAGATCGCGTCTGGGCAGTGTCTTGCCCCCGCCTTCTCTTTCCCTCCCCCCTCGCCGATGGACGACGAGAAGTGAAGCGGAACTCGAGGTTCGCGGGTCCGCCTTTTCTTTCCCTCCCCCATCGCCCTCACTCGCAGTCGCGGAAGATTTCCCGTGTCCCGCGGCCTATCTAGTCCCAGCGCGGTCGATTTTGCCACGCATTTTTTACTTGGTGGCCAATTTCCCGCGTGCGCGGTATATTCCCCGTGGGGCGGTCCCGGTTGGCGCCTTTACCCAGCCAATCTGCATCCGGCGTTTGCGGCATGGATTAAGGCGTCCCCCATGATGCCGCAACACGCCTAGGCGATGCTAAAGTCGATAGGCGGACGCCATACATGGCAGGTCATGGCGTCCATGACGCCCAGCACCCGCAGCATGCCTTGTTGCCTAGGTGACGCTTAGGCAACGCCTCAAAAACAGGGGATGTTGGGGTTATTGTTGTTCTAAATGTTATGTGGATCATCAATGATCCGACCGCCGCCGCTATTGCTTACGGTCTTGACTGAGAGAGGCAGGCTACCAGCATTGGTGAGAAGAATGTTGTTATCTTTTACCTTGGAGGCGATACTTTTGAGTCTCTCTTCTCACCATCGAGGAGGGAATGGTGACACTCACCTTGGTGGTGAGGACTTTGACAACCAAATGGTGGAGAGGAAGAACATGAAGGGTATCACTAGCAACCCTAGGCCTCTCGGGAGGGTGAGGACAGCGTGTGAGAGGGCGAAGAGGACCCTCTCCTCCATGGCGCAGACCACCATTGAGATTGAGTCATTGTATGAGCACATTTACTTCTACTCCACTATCACTTGTGCTAGGTTTGAGGAGCTCAACATCTTTCTCTTTTGGGAAGTGTATTGAGCCTGTTGAGAAGTGCCTTAGGGATGCAAAGTTGAACAATAGTTCTGTGCATGATGTTGGTGGTTCACTAGAATTCCAAAGGTGCAGCAGCTTCTTCAGGACTTCTAGCTTCTCTTGGACTTCTTATGGTAAAGAGTTGTGCAAGACCATCAACCCAGATGCGGCTGTTGCTTATGGTGCTGCTGTCCAGGCTGCCATCTTGAGCGGTGAGGGCAATGAGAAGGTTCAGGACCTCCTCCTGTTGGATGTTACTCCACTTTCTCTTCGTCTGGAGACAGCTGGAGGTGTCATGACCGTTCTGATCCCGAAGAACACCAACATCCCCACCAAGAAGGAGCAGGTCTTCTCTACCTATTCGGACAACCAGCCTGGTGTCCTTATCCGTGTATGAGGGTGAGAGGACCAAGACCTAGGACAACAACCTCGCTGGGCAAGTTTGAGCTCTCTTGCATCCCTCCCGCAGCCAGGTGTGTTCCTCAGATCACAGTTTGTTTTGACACTATGCCAATGGTATCTTGAATGTCTCTGCTGAGGATAAGACGATTGGCCAAAAGAACAAGATCACTATCACAAACGACAGAGATTGAGAAGACGGTCCAGGATGCTGAAAAATACAAGTTTGAAGATGAGGAGCACTAGAAGAAGAGGTCGAGTCCAATAACTCGCTCGAGAGCTATGCCTACAACCTGCGCAACACCATCAAGGATGAGAAGATTGCCTCCAAGTGTTGGGACATGGATCCTCAAGGCAGGCGGAGATGTATTATACACGACGGAGATATAGCTGGAAAAATACTAACAAGTGTTTTCGGAATGCATAATTTTGCAGGTCTCTGCTTGTCACGCGGAGATGTGTTCCCTCCATTGCAGCGCGACAAGGATACCTCCACATGAGAAAACAACTGTCCACACAGAAGGCGGAGGTTTGCGCAGGAAGATGACGGGGAACGATGAGATCCGATCCCCAGAAGCAGGCGAAGACACTCTCTCTGACAGAGATAGCGAAGATATCGCTGGTAGAAGACTTGTGAGCCAAGGCAATGAGGAGGAGAATTTGAACACGTCTCCACAAACGGGGCGGCTACGCAAGGAGGAAGAAAGACTTCAGTACCCCTAGCGGAGATATAGGAGGAAGAGAATATTTTGAGTATATGTTGTGGGCACGATTGTAAATACACAATGTACACAACTGTAGCTATAAAAAGGGTTCCAAGCCCTCATGTAAAGGGGTGGGTGAATGAATTCATTGCTCATTTATACCAAAAATTAGCATTAGAGTGTCTACACCATCTACCTCCATCTCCCTCAGAGCATCGCCGGGCGGAGGTCTCCTCCTGTTAGAACCCTCAAGTTCAACATCAAGGATGCAGTTGATGGAGCCATCCAAAGGGCTTGATGGCAACCAGCTTTGCTGAGGCTAACTACTTTGAGTAGAAGACGAAAAGAGCTCGAGGGCATCTGCAACCCTATCATCGCCAAGATGTACATGGCCGGTGGCATGGACAAGGATGCACCATCCGAGGCAGTGGCGCTGGCCCGAAGACTAAGGAGATTGACTAAGTGTGGAGCAATGGTTGGTGCTAACCTGCATTTTGTCTGTAGTTATGCTAGTGTTTCATTCTTGGATCCACGGAATTAATGGATTTGATAGATTGAGAAGCTGAACATGTGGCTAATGTCCAGGACATGTCCTGGCTAAATCATTAATTCATTGTGATGGGCTTGTTAATTGTTATTTCTTTGCAGGCTTATTACATCTTGATAAATTATTATTATTATTATTATTATTATTATTATTATTATTATTATTATTATTATTATTATTATTCATCAATGTGTGATTTCCCTGGTTTTGAATGGCTTGGTCGGTTTGTGTTGTATTCTATTATTTCACTGGGTATATTCTGACCAGGTTAAATGCCTGCTTCTGTCTGCTTATCAGTAAAAATGTGGTGTCCAGCAAGGGAAAGCATTCTCTGGTAAGATGATGCAATGCCTGTGTTTTCTTCTTAAGCCAAACATTTACCTCTAGTGTGTGGTGCACCATAGATGATACATCAGTGCTGTTATGGAAAGATGGTGTAATTCCTGTGTTTTTTTTTTCTCTAAAGATGAAGATTTATCTCTGGTCTGTCGAACGTTCATGATTGTGTGCTTAACCACATATATGATGTATCCATGCTATTTTGTTTAGGACCCCTTGTTTCTAATTCTCTGTATTGATGGTTTCTCAAATACTGTCTGAATTGTAATGATGAGCAGCTGGTGACATCTTTATTTGTCAAACTTTAGCTTCTTTCATGTAAACAGTTACATTGCATTTCTGTGCTTATGTACTTCATCAGCGTTCTCTTATTGTGTTCCTTGTCCAGATTTTAGTCAAGTTTGATGGTTTGACACTGTCATTCGTAAGATTTGATTAGCATGATTATCTGGTGCGAAGTACATGAGCTATGATGTCATCTCTATATTGCATTTATTGTAGTGTGAAGAACTTTGGTAAATCTTTTTGGTGGAGTGGTTCAGAACAGAGTACATCTAGGAGAAAACTTTTTTTTTTCTCAAGGAAGGAAGAATTGACAACTCCAAAACAATTCTCCGGGATCATCCCACCTCAAAACATATAATGGTTTGCAACCAACATTTTAACATATCGAGTCTTAGATTGACAATCAAACTATCTTGTAAAAAAAAAAAAAAAGCAAACTATGCAACTCAGCCGAATTAGTTTAGAAATATAGGAGATAATAAATATACATGTGAGAGACTTGGAAAAAGGGAAAAGGTGAACATAAGCACCGTTTTGGTTATTCTAAGACAATTGATTGTTGGGAGTTGTGGAAGTCTTGTCTTCAGGCTGTATCGTCACTTTGTTTAATCGCCACATATATAACTTGATGCCCCGCTGTGCCTCTTTGTGGTCGAATGAAAGCTTCCCCGCCTGCATGGAGATTACTGTGGTTATGTGAGTACAAGCAGCAATTACTATAAAAGCCACTTTCGGTCTAGTAGTAAAAGAATGCCTGAGGTACCTCCGATGCAGCCATGCAGTCCTCATTCATCTCAAGTATCTGAATCTTCGGTGCAGTTGATGTTGCGTTTTCCAATATGGCTGATCTTGTTCCATTCAGAGCTACCTTGAGATAAGGAGGATTCGTATAGCTTCTTGTTGCAATTCAACTTGAGATACCTTGGGTTTGCATCTCGCAGGTATTCTGGAAGTGTGTCCATGGTGGCGTCATACAGTTCAAGGCTGTCAAGTGTTGGGACACCTTCTAGAACCTCCAACTTTGTGCAGCGAACGATCCTGATCTTTTGCAGCATGGGGAGGCAGCTGATCCTCTGCAGCTCGGGGCAGTCATACAAGCCAAGTTTCACGACTGAAGGTAAGTTGTCCATATGTGTCAGGTTGGTGAGTTTGTACAGGCCTAGTTCTCTAAGAGTATGTCTTTTGCTACTGGCAAGGCCTGGTGGAAGACAGCTCAACTTGCAGTTCTTCATTGAGAGTATCTCAAGACAAGGCATGGCTATGGCAACTTCCACATCATTATGCCCCTCACTGTCCTTCCACTCCCACTCCTCCCACTTAGGTAGCCCATTCAATTGTAGATTTCTGAGTTTAGGAAACGGTGCAGATGTACTAGCAATGGAACCTCCAGCTGCCATGGTGGATGACGCTTGGAATTGAGGGCCAATACGGTTGATGGCTGGTGCATCTACAATGTTCAGCAATTCCAAACTTGGGAGGCAGCACAGACCATCAGGGAGCTGGGTGCAACAAGGCAAGTTCTGCAGCCTCAAATACCTTAGGCTCTTAAAGTCCACCGATGCCGGAGCACACATCCAGTATGGTAGCCTACGTCCAATGTATCCTCCAATTACACGTAGAGTCTCAAGGCAGGTTGGAGGGCAGAGCTTTTCAAGAACCTCCTCAGTCACACTCTGTTGTTGCTGCTCTGCCTCAGCAGCGCCTGACCCTATAGTATGACCACTTGCAGTATAGTTCAACTCTAGATACCCAAGGTGGTGTTTGTTGCTAATCATGGCCTTCTCAGCCATATGGCTGTCGAGCACCTTCTCTAGGCCATGTAGTGTAAGATCCCTAAGCTGAGACAGAGGCGCCAGTTCTTGCAAACTGCACCAGATACTGCTTGCATCCATGTCCACATGTACTGGGAAGCCAAAAAGTGTCCTTAGATTTGTTAACTCACTGAACCCCTTAGGAACCACACTCACATTTGATCCTCTGATACTAAGAGATCTTAGATGCACAAGTTTTATGATGCTGCTAGGAAGATGGTTTAGCTTCTCACAATTACCAAGTGTAATGTACTGTAGAAATTTCATCTTGTGGATGTCATCTGGTAGCCTAGATATATCAGTATCCTCTAAGTGAAGGTATCTTAAGTGCTTCAACATAGATAGAGAGGGAACTAGTGTATTAGAGTCGGCAGACAGTATGTACAGTACACGTAGTCCAGAGGAAGTACCCACCGAATCACCAAGATGGAAGTTCACTTTAGAATTTATAATTAATGTCCTAAGTGAATCTGGCCTTTGTAAAATGCCCCATTCCATTGCTGATACGGTCTGTTCTATGGAGAGGCGACGAACATGCATACCTCCACCACAGGTTGTAGCCTGCTCTTGGCCAACCATCACCACCGATTCTTCTCTCACCATATATTCAGCAAAGGATCTGACCACATCATGCATGGTGCATCGACGTCCAGTGAGAGAATATTCTTTTATGGGTTCTATAAGATTTCTCTTTATTAACTCTCGGTAATACTCAGTTGCTATGTCTTCTAACCCATACTCATGCGAACTGGTTCTGCTCTCATCTGGTGGTTGAATAAGTCCCTCACTGATCCACATTTCAGTAACTCTACCCTGTATAATTGGTACACCTTTAGGGAACAATGAGCAGTACAAAAGCACTGCTTTAACTGGGGAGACAAATCCTCATAGCTCAAGTACAGCCGATTGTCTAGTTCTGTGGGCAGTCCGGTCCATGACCATGCAGGCATGTTCAAAACAGCTTTCCACTCATGCTCACTTGGGTATCTTGTGCTCAAGAGTCCTCCAATGATTTTAATTGCAAGTGGTAAGCCATCACACTTTTCAAGAATTTCCATCCCGATAGTTTTTAGTTGGTCAATTCCTTCTATCTGCCAATAAAATAATTTAAGGCTAATTATTATTTTTGAAAACAATCAGGTTTCTTATGTACATTTCAAGGAAACAAGATTTGACAATGCTTCTTCTATAAAGAAAAATGATACTTATAGCTAGGTTGGCCAACATATTAAAAGTGTGCCATATTTTTATATGAACTTACACACAAGCCTCTTCTCGCAATGGACTGATTTCAAATGAAATATGCATGAATGGGTGCAAATCCTATGACACTAATAATATGTGGAGTTCACGCATTTCACTTGGGCTTTAAATATTCTCATTTGGGAATTGGGACTACTATGCAATGTATTCTAGTGGTTATTTTTATCATCATACACATTGAGGTGTCTTTGTGTTTTAAAGGCAAGAGATTTCAACATGTTTGATTTTTTGTAACTTAAAAGGCATGGCCAGCTACATGGATTTAGCTTTAGGACAACTATGATAGTCCAAACTTGGGGTACATACTACTACATTATTTCCAAACTGCAAGTCATTTTGGCTTTTCTAAGTGCATAACAAAGCCATGCATGTGCATAACAAAACTATGTAGCTTTGACTATGTTCTAGACATAGCATATATCTAGGTGCATAACAAAGTCATGTACCAAATTATCCTTTTCTCCTAGATCATACTAGATGCATCAAAATATTCATTTTAGTTGTATAGGTCAATAAACCGAGTGAACGGTCATAATGTGTCCATGACCCCACCGGTCAGGTAATTTGTTCAACCTCCTTCCATCTCCCTTGATGGAAGTTGGTACCAACATACAAATATTTTGTAGAGGTTGGTAAATATGATTTGCAAAGGCTGAGCGCTAGTGAAACTATTGATTTAACTCTTTCTCCAACACGTCTTATGAGCATTATTGTTGTGGAGACATTGAAAGAAGTATCTAATTAAGTACTCCATACAATCCAAAACGTGGGCAGCTTTATTTACTCAAACTCTCTTAGCTTTAACTAAATTAAAGACAAGATTATCTAAATTTATGAATTGAAATATTATACTGTAAATTTGGTTGTCCATAATTTAAATATAATCTTATCTTACTATTACTAATTAGAGGCCCCAACTGAGCCTTCACGTTAATCCTCACTTAGGGCGTGCTTAAAAAGAAAGATAAATGCTAGAAAATCTCACACTAGTCGAAACATCCGCCATCAAATCAAAAGACTAGCTATTCATAACCATTAGATCTATTTTATTTTATAGAATATTACCCGCCTCTAGCATTATACTAAATAAAATCTTTTTAAAAAGAAAAAGAAAAAAATGCCCTTACGTACATCTCATAGTTTTTTTTTTTTTTTGAGAATGGTTAATACAGTCTATCACGTTCACTTAAAATATCATGACCCATCACGTTTCAGCCATTCATAGCTGCCATTAGATCTATTTTATTTCGTAGAACATTACCCACCTCTGGCATTACACTAAATAAAAATCTTTTTTAAAAGTAAAAGAAAAAGTTGCCATACGTACGTTTCATAATGGGTTAATACAAAATAGTAGATTGGCCTATGTATCACGTTCACTTAAAATACTAGGACCCAATACGTTTATGGACCTATCAATAAACTTAATTTTTGTTATCTATACCTACCTACTAATAAAGCGAAGAAATTTCCATCATCTCCCCTCCCCTTTTCGTCCACCCCTACCGTCGTCCACCCTGCCCGCTTTGTATCCGCCCGTATTCATCTCTAACTGCGTATCATATGTAACCGTGTATGGTTCGTAAACGTGGAGGCGCATAGTGCTCGAACTCCGTCTCAAATTCAAGTACTATGTGTAGCTTCCGCTTTTTGCATGCTAGCTCCTGCACGCCTTTTCCTGGTGCAAGTCCGCGTGGGGGCTCTGTTGGGATTCTTGAAGGAACTTGATAGGTGTAGGAATTCTAATACAAACATATTTCTGTTTTGAAGTTTAAAAAAAAAAAAAAACATATTTCTGTTTTGATCTCTTGCTTTTTTCCTTCTCCCGTTCGTACTTATTCCGGATTGTTAGCCGGGTCTTAGGGATGTGCGGCCCCTGCTCATGCACGGTGGCGGCCTATGCACGGTGATCCATGTGACTTATTTATACTAACATTTTTTTTATATATAATATGTTCAAAAAAAAAAACTGTTGGCCTTTCATTTTATTTTGTTTTGTTAGCTCTTCTCTAAGAAACTATGTTTTTATTATATAAAGATGGAAGAAAAAGAATAAATACAATATCACATTTGAAACTTTGACATTAACATACAGAGCACGCTTGGCGCGAAGCCGGAGCCGTTGGGAGGAGCGGTGCAAAAATGAGGCCTAAATAAATCTCTAGAGTCTACAAGTTATCTAGGTAACTTTATAGCAAGTTATCTGTCCCGTTGTAACGCATGGGCATATTTGGTAGTATAATAAAAAGAGAACGTTTGGTCGTACGTAAAACTTCGGTCCGCCTTACAAATGTTCGTTCATAGATGGTTAATATAAAATATTAGATTAGCCAACCAATCACGTTCACTTGGTTAATGTATTAATATTAATATAAAATGTCAACTGTTAGTTCATAGATGATTAATATAAAATATTAGATTAGCCTACCACGTTCACTTGGTTAATCTATTAATATTAATATAAAATGTCATCCGTAAGACCCATCATGTTTATGGATCTTTTAATCAAGTATTAGAGGTAATCATTACCCAGATCCGCACGTCATTACAGGTTCAACAACCCCCCCCAACTACCGTATTTTGAACTGGCACAACCAATCGTCAGTGATAGGGGGTTCACCTCACTACCGTTTTTGTTAAAATCGGCGATGATCACAATCTTCGCTCCGGTTCGTGGTATCAATCGACAATGTTGAGGAAACCAACACTGCCAGTTCATGACACAAGCCGGCAGTGTTCTGTCGGACAACACTGCCGGTTGATTACCCAAGCCGGCAGTGTTATTCCTGTGATCACTGTCGGTTACAACTACTGAACGGTTCAGCATTTGAGCCGACAGTGCTATGTCAAATCTAAGAAACAACATACGCATGACTCCATGGTTGGTTAATCTATTAATAACATACCAGATGATCAAAACCACAATGAAGAAGATACACGAGTGTAAAGAACTACCGGTATATAAAGTTGCTAATGCATCCATATACCATTCAGTCAGTTTGAGCCATTCTCAAAGGCAACTCCTCTGTAAACATACAATCTACTATAATGCCTACATAATAATTCCTCAGTTAATAAAGCATACATACAATAAAACTAAAATAAACACCCCATGCAAGGTATAACTACTAATATAAACTTTCACAAATGACTATCTATGAAGAAGCTATATATATTTCTAAATTATATACTTCTACAACTGTAAAGTTAAAAATAAGCATAATACTATGTTCCACCATATAGACCAAGTAAACATGTATACATTGGAATAACTATTTTATTTTAATAACATATAAAGCGTGAAATTGTTATTCAACTGTAATATTATAATATATAAATATTTGTAATTTAATTTAAAGAATTCTATGTTTTGTATCTAAATTATCTATATCTTACTATTATTTTAATAGCTTATACAAATATGTTTATCACACTCACAAGAAGAAACACAGAGAGGGGGGAGAGACAGAGACAGAGATGTATATATATTAACTGAAATGTTTGAGATATCCATGTTGATAATATAACCATTACGTAGTGCATAAAAATTTTGTTGATCAAAAATCAAACATGGGAGGAGGTTGTACAAACCTGACTATCTTCCTGCTCTTTGATATTATTTTCAAGTAAATAATAATAATTATATGGCTTAAATACTAATATCATCAAGCACTTCTATCCCATCATTGATCTGACATCAAGATCTACCACTAATCTTAAGTGACAGTGTTGGCTTAAAATGATCGCTTATATCATCATGAATTCATGATACTTAAGAATAAATACTAATACAAAAACTTACTCCTAATACTTAACCCGTGCTGATAGCATGGGTTGATGGACTAGTGTGGTGCTCAAATAGATATCATAAATATTGAAAGTTTCTGTTGACACTAAATAATATCAAATTTGAGATTGGTAGACTTCGTTATACACACAGAACTACGCGTGCACTCAGTTTCTGGATGGAGAGAGAGTAGCTAATTATATCTAACCTGATTCTAGTGTCATTTTGTTATTAAATTTGATTATGTCTGCTAGATCGTGCTGGTCTCTTTTTACTAATTTCACAATAAGCTGGTGTTCCCAGCAAAATGCTTAGATTGTACTATGAGACTTCATGGGCTTTGTATGAGTAAAGCAAGTGTGTCCTAGTTGTATAGAGTTTGGATAAACTAACCTGCTCAGGCTGCAGCTGTCTCTTGAGCAAGGACCAAGCATCATCATGGTCCAGAGGCCTGACACGGTGTTGGTGCAGCGCAGCTTGCATCTGTTGTGGTAGATCTTCAGATCTTGTGGTGACAAGGATCCGACTTCCTGGTTGTTTCTTGCTGGCAATTCTAACAGGGACACTAAGCACCTCATTCCACGCTTTCTGGCTCCACACATCATCCATTACCAGTAGAAACCTTCCCATAGTGGATAGGGTGTTGATGAGGGTGTCAGTGAGAGTGCTTTTGTCTTGCTCCCCACCATGGTTTCCTCCACCATGCTTGATTGCTGTCCTCAGTAGCTCAGCCTCGTCGAACTGCTTATTGATGCTTAACCATATCTTCGTTTTGAAGTGCTCTTGGATGGTTGCCTCATTGAAAATCTTCTGGGCAAGGGTGGTCTTTCCCATGCCACCCGTGCCAATAATAGACATGACTTTGATGTCATGATTCTTGTCATCTGCGGTTAGCACTTGGACGAGCTCCTTTGTGTCACTCTCTATTTTTTCCCCAACTATGGCTGATTCGTCGACCTGTGAAATGGTCCTAGAGCTGGATAACTCAGCAGGAGTTAGCCTCCGCGGCTCCGGATTGGAACCGATGCTGATATTGAACTTGTACTTGTCCGCCTCCTTGTGGATGCCTTGAGCCGCTGGTTGAGCTCCTTGATGCGGCTTCCTATCTTGTGCGCAAACAGTGGATGCCGTAGGCAGAAGAGCAATGGCTGAAAGCAACATGAAGCTTTCTCCTCCATACTACCACATTTATTTTCCTTGTGCTTGTCAGCTTGAAGTTGGCATAAATCAAGGATGTCAGTGGCATCATACATGGCGTCCTTGAGCTTCCTCACCCATCTCTGCACGATCTGTTCAGTGATGCACCTCCTCTCTGCATCGGGAAGGAAGCAATTGATGCCCTCCATGTTATCTTTGAGCTTCTTGATCTCCGCAGACACGCCCAGCAACATGTCCACCTCTTCTGCTGCCATGTCCGCTATCAGCTTCAGCACATAGGGCGCCATAGCATCCAGGATGGCGGCCATGACTGCAGAGAGGACGTCCTACATAAACAAGGAACCCGGCACACTTTAGGCCCATTAAATGAGTCTTTTGTTACATTTTACATGTAATGGACAGGCATAGCAATAATTATGACCAGCTTGCATGCCTAATGCAAATTAAATCAGCTTAAGTTAGCTAACTGGTTGCCGGGTTCATTTAAGGAGAATATATAAGTAATGATCAAATGTGACTCAGATCTAAATGCTAAGCAATTTGCGATCAGCAAGGTCGCATCCATGGCATGGAGTGTATATAAATGTTGATCCGGGAAAATGTGCATGCAGATTGGGTGGCTAGCGAATGAAAACAAACATAGAATTCCAAGGCATTCAAACATTAAAGAGGAAACGGTGCTAGCAGGAGACAATGGAAAATAAATGAAATTAAAACAAGTAGATTTCGGTAGCAAACGGGAGAGGATGGAATAGTCACCTCAATTTGCAGCTGATCGGGGCTTGGGCTGCTACCAGCTTCCTTGCTCTGCCTCTTGAGGATTTGACTGATACATTCGAAAGTAATATGAGATTAAAAGAAGTAGATTTTTGCAGCAACGGGAGAGGATTGAATAGTCACCTCAATTTGCAGGCGCGCGGGCCTTTGAGCTGCTACCTGCTTGGCCTTGGCTGCCGATTGGTGACACAAGAGGGCAAGATGACAAGTAGTTATGCAAGGTGACACTAGTATTAGCATTGGGGAAATATTCCTTGCTTCTAGAATGAGCAATCCATTTCCTAGTACGTACGTACTCCGTGGCTTTATTTTGGAATTCATTATGAGCTGTGTGTAACGTGTGTTCCATATGCCCGGCAGGAGGATCGATCAAGTTCCGGATTGAATACTAGAATACTAGTAGGAAGGAATTAGGCATCAAACTCATAGACGGCAAGTTATGCTTTGCAAGGCATCAGAGGCTGTTTAGATATGCATACATACATACATAATGCAGAAGGAATATGATGCTTTGCTTTCCCTGGAGTAGAAAATAGAAAAATGCAGACAAAGAAAAAGTGAAGATGGAAGAAACGCTTTGCTTGACGGAGCCAAAAGGTTGAGATTCGTTCGCTTCTGTCGGGGTACCATATAAATCCCGACAAAAGCCCGGATTGTGTGCGCCAAAATGCCTTGGATTCATTAGTTTAAACTGATGGGCAAAGCAATTCTTGTCCTCGAATGCTGGGCACTACCTCGAATGCTAACGCAAATCAATCTCATTGACGTAGATACCGTGTTGCCGAGCAGGTTGCACTCTCGCTATGATGGAAGCAGGGTGGCCTACAAGTTTAACAAAGTTACTGTTTCTTTGGGAGACACGATGGAATAGAATGACGCACTCTTGATTTCAAGGGTGAACTAGATTATTCAGTCTACTGTTTAGTTGGGAGAACAAGATCATTCCGTCTAGTGTTTCGGTATTGACATAAAGAATTATTTGCCAGATTTCACGAACGTCGATGAGGAAAAGCAGAGGACAACAAATGTTGGGTTCATTATAAAATCCAGAGCGAGAGGTCCATTACTTGAACAAATATGCATAGGCCCATTACATGAAAAGACTAAATATGCAGTGAAGAAATATATACATACCCAAGACTACAACTGCCACGTTACATTTTCTTTAGCATGCAAAGAAGGGTAAGAAGCAGGGGAGTTGCTGTGTGCAAGGGCCTGAAAAGCATACGGACAAACTCTCCATGCCTTGGGCTTACTGCTTGCAGATAATCTTGAAGCGTATCCATAGTAGTGTCCGCAGTGCCAGGCCGTTGAGTGCTGGGACACCTACAACCTGCAGCCTTGGGCAGTCAAATATGGTTAACCCACTAATCGATCCTCTTCAACTGAGGGCAGTCAAACAGGTCAAGTTTCACAACTGAAGGCTGCCGAAGTGCTTGCGTAGACCATGTTGGTGAGCTCCTCACTGTGTTCCAGTCCCACTCTCCCCACTCACATTTTTTTTTCAGATAATGGATGAGTAAAAACATACGGCCTCTACAAAACTCTTCCCACTCACATAGCCCACCCAATTGTAAACTTGTCAGTTAAGGAAACGGTGTGGATGTGCTAGCAGCGGAAGGTCATCCAGTTGCCACCTGCATCTGATCTTTTTTTTTTTTGAAGAAACTGAAGGAGCCGAGGCTCCTGCATCTGATCTTCCTCTGCTTTGTTTCTGCTCTGAACTAGTTCCTCACTGCTCTTCTTTTTTCCACACTCGGAAGTATTATTAAACATACATAGGCATACACAGGCAGGTCGTCTTCTGTTTTCTTATTCCTTGTCAAAGCATACATAGCATAGCAATAGAACGAATCGACAGACGGACAGTGTTGCTCTGTCAGATAGCAGATGCATGTATATATTATGTTGTGCATGCTAGGCGGCACAGGATATGGTGCTGCTGCTGAGATAGAAAAATCAGAAAATAGCAATATAACAATCAACATGATATGGCACTGAAAACTGAACTGAAATCTGCGTACTAAAGATGGCATATCGACACCTGCATAAATGAAGTTCACTTCAGAATATGTAACAAGCCAGCATTACACGAGCGACTTTGACTGCACATCTAGGTGCAATTTCTTGAGAGAAAAGAGTCTACCTGGCTAAATATATACCATCTTTATTTCTGATCTGGCGCTGCAGCAATTAATAATCATCATCTTCAGTGAAATCAGAGCATGGTGCCCTATCGTTGTGCATATACGCAATGACCGCATGGTGCAATCAGAGCAAACTTGATCAGTGAGAAATGATTGTTACCAAGAAATTTAATTGCGCCTGAGGCCGCTGGCTCTCGCTCATAGGCGCGTTTGCATATGTATCACCACAACTTGCCGAGTTGATGATGCAGTAGTAGGGCAAGTTTACAGGCGGAGTGCACGGCAAAACTGACTGGGCTTGCATATCCATAGCAACGATGCTAAGAGGTAGGTATGATGCTAAGAGGGATACGCTGCGCATGAGATTTCTTTTTCCCCAGTGTCGACGTGGCTCCAAGGCCACAGATCTGCTCTGATCTAGTTCCTCTTTGCTCTGCTCACATATACACGATGCCCAGCTTCCCTGTACCTACAAGTATTATTTGTTTGAAGTCCTTATGTGTAGTAGCTATAGGGAGGCCAAGACAGAATGCTATTGCTTGCTACACACCCTCAGTCACAACAATTCGTGGCTTCTGGGGAATGAATAGTTCGTTTTCTACAATGTACTCCATGGATTTTGGAATTTCTCAGTTGTACTCCATGCCTGGCAGGTAGATCGAGTTATGAATTCCACACAACAAATTGTTTCGACAACAAACAATAAAATCAAGATTTACCATGACATACATACTTACTGTTTTGAATCATTGAATAGTCTAAATTAAGCAAGGAGACACGTATATATTTGTGAACCAACTGTTTTGTGGGGATTGGAAAAGCAGAGGAACGGCAACCTTTGCTCTGCCTGTTTGTGTCCCAAGTCTGCTTGAGGTCTACTATATAGTATTACACATTCCGTTTCTCACGGCACCTTCATGAAAAGTAAATAAATCAAAGTCCCCACCTCGATTACTTTTACACGTACATTAGCACAATAATTTGAATACACTAGTGTCAAAGTTTCAACACAAGGCCTATATTCAGCACTCTGTTTGTCACCATATAATTTGGCTGGCATCGCCCAGCCCAAGTCTATGTGTCCCGAAGAGTCATGTGTGCCGAAGTCTAGTAGAAATGAAATCTGGCTAAGGCGAAGGCAATCAGATGGTACAAAACTGAAATCTGCGGGCTGGAGATGATGACCTCGCACCAACTCCACATCATTCCATTCCCACACTGCAAAGAATATCGATACATGAATAAATAAAGTTCATTTACTGCATAAAAAAACCTCTTCATAACATGTATACTAAGCGAGCATTACGCAAGAGACTATGACTGCATTACTTGCGATAGAAAATTAACTAGCAGGATAGATAGTTAAATATATACCTTCTTCATTTCTGATCCTGTGGCTCAGCAATTAATCTAAATATTCAGCAACGTAGATAGTTCTTGACTTGATATGGTTCACCTTCTCGTTCTCAGATGAGCGTCCTGATAATAAGGATTTATACAACTTCTTGCTGGAAGCCAGCTTGAGATACCTTGGGGTTACTGCTGTCAGATATTCTGGAACTGTCTCCATGGTGCGGTCCACTATCTCCATGCTATCAAGTGGCGGGACACCTTCCAGGACCTCCACATTCGGGCACCGGATGATCTTTATCTTCTGCAACCTGGAGAGGCTTCTGATCCTTATAAGCATAGGGCAATCGAACACTTCAAGTTCCACAACAGAAGGGAAGTTATCCACATATGTCAGGTTGCTCAGCTTCCACAGCCTCTGTTTTCTCAAAGCAATCCTCTTCATGCTAGCGAGCCCTGTTGGAAGACAGCTCAGCTTGCATTTGAAAATCTCGATACCAAAGAGAGCAGGCATAGCCATAGATGAATCGTCGGCCTGCTCCTCCCAGTCCCATTCCTGCCATTCAAACAAGCCTTCCAGATGAAGAGTTGCCAGATTAGGAAAACCTACTACTGATCCAGCAGTGGCAATACCTCCACCTAATGTCAGAGAGGAGGGTGACTGGAATTTAGGCCCAACAATCTTGATGGCAGGTGCGTCTTTAATGGTCAGCGACACCAAACAAGGGAGCTGGCACAAACCGTTGGGTAACTGCGTGCAACAACTAAGATTGTCCATCCTTAAAATCCTCAGGCTCTTAAAGACCCGCCATCATTCAATTTGGTAGATGAAAACCATAGTATCCTTCAATGTCTAGATGTCGTATGCTGCACGGAGGGGTGAGCTTCTCAATTACTTCCTCCACTACTCTCTGCTTCTGCTGCTTCTTGTTGACTTCATCCCTCACTCCCATGAATTTGCTGCTACTCCAATATAGTTGCAAGTAATCAAGGTGCTCCTTGCTACTAATCTTGGCCATTTTCTAGGCCATATAAAGAAAGCACCCTAAGCTGGGAAAGGGGCCCTATCTCCTCCAAGCTGCACCAGCCCACATCCCCATCCATATCCAAATGTACATGGAAACCAAAAAGTCTTCTTAGGTTTCTTAACTGACCCAACCCCTTGGGTATTATGACATTTTCATGGGAACAAAACATGTCAAGTGTTCTTAGGTATGAAATCTGTGTAATGGAGCTAGGAAGATGGTTTAGCTGCGGACAATAATTAACTATAATGTGTTGCAAGAACTTCATCTTATGAATGTCTCTAGGTAGCCTAGATGTATGTGTATGTTGGAAGTTGAGGTATCTCAGGTGCCTCAATTGGCATAAACTGTCAACCAATGTATCACAAACAGCTCCCGAAATAAAAAGCACTCTAAGGGTAGACAAACTCCCTAATGAGTCAATAGGCTGAACATTAATTCCATGATGTATAATTAAAGTTCTTACTGATTTATGCTTCTGTAGAATATCCCATTCTAGTGCTCATTTGGTTGATGCAATCGACAATCGACGTACACAACTGATCCTGCTACCACCTCCATCTTGGTCATCCTGCACCAGCAATGATTCTTCTTTAGACATAAATTCAGCAAATGATCGCACCACATCATGCATGGTGCTATAGTATCCCGTGAATTTGTCAATAAGATTCCTTCTGATTAGCTCCTGGTAGTACCCATCTGCTATTCCTTCTACCTGATCATAGTATGAAGTACTGCTTGTGTTTGGTGGATGGATAAACCCCTCACTGATCCACATCGCAACAACTGTACCACGGAAAATCACTATACCCTTTGGGAAAAGTGAGCAATACAGAAAGCACTGCTTTAGCTGGGGAGACAAGTCCCTCATAGCTCAAGTAGATTGCGTTGTTAAGTTCCTTAGGCAATCCAGCTACAGACCAAGCGCCATGGTTCAAAAACAACCTCCCATCACTTTGATAGCAAGTGGTAAACCACCACACTTCCTAATAATTTTCATCCCAACATCTTTCAGGTGATCAGTTCCTGCATATACCTACCAGCATTTTTAGATAACTTATTAGCAAACCAGTATACATGCGACCGTTTCCACTAACGTACAACATTGAATTCACAATATTTATTTGTAAAATAATGATAGGTCATTATCAATAGTGTAAAATACTTTTTTAGAAAATGGAATATATTAATATCGCAGCCTCTGCATCAATTGATGCATATAGCTATTTCTTATTACACCACAACACAACCCACACAAACTCAAAAAAGGCATACCCATCAACCTAATTGCCTCCTCAAAAGATAATTGAGTCCTCAACTAGGACCCCACTTTCCTCGCCACGACGCTGGCGCCGTGAGAAGACTAACCGAGCAAAATCTTTAAAACGATGCCTCCAAGGAGGATCCTCGATGCCATGGGCGCCACCATCGCGACCCAGTAGGTCCAGGTTTTCACCCGGGGAAGATCAACCACACACACGGAAGAGACACGAAGATTGATGCTTCCAAGGAAGTAAATTACGTCTAGATACATCATCGTCATCAACCCAAGAGGGCAACGCTTTCGCCATGGCACCTCAACCCCATGCACGCGATTGATGGCCACAATTTTTCCGATGCACCAGCCTGCCCTGTGCGACCAAGCCACCAGATGTCGTTGATGCCGGCAGCCACCGCCGCCGTAAACTCACCGGCCGGTAGCTCGGCCACCATCATGCTCGATGACTTCGAGCGGATCACGCCAGCCACCACCCCCCGGTGAAGTCACGCTGTTGGCTGCCATTGACAACGCCCGAGCCATTGCCCATGTGAAAGCACCGACAGCCCACCGCAGCCACCACATCTCCACCGGGACCTGCTACCGCAAGATACGCAGGCCTGTCTATGCCGTTGTAGAGCAGCCTACCGCCGATCGAGTCCCACACAGATCCAACCCCATGACACCGGATCCCGGACGGATCCAGTCCCAGGATGTAGGATCTGCCCTCCAACACACCGGGTCCAAGAAGCCACCATCGTTGCTGCAATGGACGACGGCCTCCTCAACGAGCATAACTGCCAGGGGAGGAAGGAACCCCGCCGCCGCCTTCATTGTGTCCGCACGGGCCTCCCGGCGGCACACTCTGGCGGCAGCGAGGTGGGGGGAGAGGAGGGGGTGGAGGTTCGATGTCGTGGGTTGGAGGTGCCGCCCGTGCCGCCCGGGCGGCGGCGTGGGGGGCCAGAGATCGCCTTAGTCCCATATAGCTCAACAATAGTGTAAAATATATATTCCTTTTTTATCTTAACCCACGGAAGAATATAGTATAGAATGCTAAGGTTTAGTTTGGCATTTCCAGGCCTACACGGGGCTAATTACTACAGATTTTTGCACCACCGCCGGTTTAAACCCAGCCCCACCATGGGAAACACATCCAGTTGACAGCAATATAAATTGTTGGCGCTTGCTCAGCTGCATACCATTGACGGTCAATCTATCATTACAGGTTTAAAAACAACCGACAGTAATAGTCCCGTCGTGATTCTATGCTCTAGAGCACTAACTGCCAAAACTAATTTCTTAGTCAATTTTAGGACTGGACAAAAAGCTGAACCCAAAACTAATGTAGCTCGGTCACCTCGGCTTTTTAGTTGCTTGACCAGGTTTTGTATTGGCCTTCTAGCTCGTTACCCTATATGAGGGAGCATGTCTTTTTTGCCCTTACATCAAAAATAATTTTGCGGGCCTAGAAATTGGAAACACAACTTTATATAGCGTTGAGGCTGCTCAGCAGCCTGAGAAGCAGAACAAATTAACCCTCATATTAGTTCTGCACTCTTACTTCAAACAAAGCACCAAGATGGTAGAACGGATCTAGTGACCTTATTTGATAATCGAGAATATTATTATTGCCCTTTCTTCAAAGTTGGGCCATTTTGGAAAAGTTTTATTGCCTGTTTGGATAAGCTACTAGTTCGACTAAAATTAGCTCAAATTAGTCAAAGTTTGGTTATTTAGTTGGCTAACAACTAGCTGAAGTGTTAGGCCGCCAAGGATGCTAGCTCAGCTAGTTGAGCTGTCCCAGCGGCACACATTGGGTCTTGAGTTTGACCTCAAATGGCAGTGAATTTCTGGCTCAGGGTAAAAACGTCGCCTCGCTCACTAGACCAAATCACAGGTAAAGATTTGGAAAGGTAACGTCCCTCTGTGTATGGTCAGTATGGGGGTTTTAGGAGTTTTTTGGTCTATGTGAGAAAACCCCCTTCTTAAGCACAAAACAGGGGCTGTCATGACTCCTTGCAAGCCGAGTTTTTTTTATATAAATAACATCCTACTTATTAACCCTCCTGTTTGGATGCACTACAACTAATTTGGATGAACATTTAGTGAGGTAGTGATTAGCTCTAGTATCCCAACAGGCCCTTAACATAAAGCCTGATGGTGGAACAAATGTAGCTTTATCATATGTTATCAAAGGAGAGAGAGAGAGGAAAAAATATATAAATGATACTTTGGGTTAAATCGTATTATTGTTAGTTTAAAAAACATCTTATTATTATTAATTTGAGGACCTAACGAGTCTCCACGTTAATTCCCACTAGACACGATAACCAAAAAGATAAATACTAACATTTTCACATTAATAGAAACTTATAGCCACCAAATATATAGGCTCTTACGATCCATTTTATTTACTATAAAATTACCCATGTCGCCTTTACCATACATAAAAAAGAAAAAACTCTATTATTTTAAAACCTACGTACACCATGGAAGAAAGGGAAGATATTAAATACATTATTTACTAGAGTATTGGATGCAATCTTACTTGATTGTGGCCAACAGATAAAGTCATGATATGATCCTTATTGACCATTAGGTGCAATTTTTATTTTAGTTTTAATGTCCTTGGCGTACAAATAAGAACATCAAGTATAATTTTTAGTTCTCTTTAATGATAATGTAATTGGATTACTTCTTGTTTACATGCTAATTATGTTAAAAAGCTAGAGGACCATGATCCGTGGAGTTATCAAAAATGATTATATGAAAAAAAATTCAAACCTACACATTAACATTACCTAAATTAATCTCGTAATATTATTTTAAAAAATATTATCCATATCTATCATTTTGAAAAACAATGGTTTGACCTCTAAGACTGATTCGAATTAACTATGCATGGCATTATGAAAGATAATGTAAAGTAATATATACCATTATAATGTTTACCCGAATTATCCACTTTCAATCATTATAAAAAAATCAAAAACTACTAAAATACTCAAATTCTAATATAAGGTATTACAAGAAATAATTCATCCATAAGTACTATATATACTTCCGATCCATAAAAATAAATACACAACTATAACCCCTATAAAGACAAGACCCACTAGGGGAGTTCTCTCGACATGCAAGCAAGCCACATCACCATCCCACTAACACCCCACTAGCATGCCACCTCACTAGCCCACTAACCTTTCCTTTGCGCCACACGTCATCAACATGCCCCACATGTCTATGGGCATAAAAAAGGTTATAACTCATGAACCAAAAACATAAATCACATCCCGATTACACCATTAAATTTATTTTAATAAATCCTTTAAAACAAGATCTCACATGGATATATTTTGATAAAATTATAAGTGGGACCCATTGGTATAGAGAAAAAAAAAAAAAAAAAAAAACAAAAAATAAAAAAAAAAGGTAAAAAAGAAGAAAGAAAAAGAATAAGAGGGTGATAGTAATATTGTAATGCATAGAATTCTCCTTCGTACCAAGCAGCAACGCGGGGAATCCACTAGTTTAAATTAAAACTATGCACAATGCTATGTTTCACTATGTAGACCAAACAAACATGTGTACGTTAGGAAAAATAATGGCATAGTAACGACACTTATCAATGGTAGAAACTATTCTTAGCAAACAACATAGTAATGAGACTTAAAATTCACAATAAGTTATATTAATAATACGGATAATAAATTTTGTAAGTCATCATTGTGAAAAAAAAAATTAAACATTTTGATTGAAACATTACATCAAATGAATATTAGTAGTTTAATTTCAAGCATTATTTGTAAATAAAAAATAGTAATACGATATACTTAATTCATTATCTTGAGTGCCATGGTGCATGTTAAAAACAATTACCTATATCATTGAAAGAACTAAGAGGATATCATCTTGAGGGTTTATATATATACTCTAAGTTTATATTTCTACTAAAAACATATTGTAATAGAAAAAAGATCAATCCTCCAAACTATTACTCACAAAACAACTAGAAATTAAAAAGATAGATCCCAAAAAATTCTGAATTTTTTTTTTTGAAAAGTTTTGCCATCAAATCGGAGGACTATAATCCCCATAATAAATAAAAAGAAAGTGCATCAGTGATATTAACAAGCTTAAATTCAGGAAAAAGAATCAAAATTTAGTTTCATGTTATCAAAATGTAGGCTGCTAAAGCCATCACAGTTTAAGTAAATGTTTCAACAAATGTATATTGCAGATACACTAAGGTGCTAGATAAAGAAAAAACATATGGATGTGGATGAAAAATAGGTATAAAGCAATAATTGACAGAATATCTTAACTAAATATGTACTCTAGAGTACTTATTATAGCTATTATTTTAGAGCGTTAGTGAAGAAAGTAGTTATTAGAAGTAACTTTTATACTTAATGACTTCTAATATTCTAACAAGTCTTGAGAGCATAGGTTGATGAACAAGTTTTCATAATGGGAGGAGTGTGCAACATGTTCGTACGACACTAGGGGTAATGTTAGTTCATATTTAGTACAAGAGATTATAAGTACATATTTATGGGTTTATTTGTTTATTTATAATAGTACAAGTGGCTAATTTAGATGCAGATGTTTTGGCTACTTTAGATTATTTTTTACTAATAAATGATATGGATAATATCTAATTAGATCCATATTTTGGATTTTTTGGCATCTTTAAAGTGTCAACGGTTATTATAAATGCACACCTTTTCTAAAGACTACATTTTTTATACCATTGTTTTTGTAACCAATGAGCGAAACAATCTCACAATCGGTATATTTAACCGAGTGCACATTTAGTTGCAATAATCTAAACTTTTCCAGCCACTGAATCTTGTATAGACTAACCTGAGTTGGTGTCGACGGCAGTTGTTGGTTCAGCAAGGACCAAGCATCGTCGTCATCAGTGGGCAGACATGGTGTTGATAGATGGAGGCCCCCATCCGTTGAGCCATGTCTCCTGATCTTGTAGTGATTAGAACCCAGTTCCCTTGTTGTTCTTGGCTGGCATTCTTGATAGGGACAGAAAGCACATTACTCCAAGCTTCCGCACTCCACACATCATCCAACACCACGAGAAACTTGCCCGTGGACAAGGTGTTGGTTAAGGTCCTCATGAGGAGAGTTTTGTCTTCCACGCCACGGTTGACTCCCCGGCATTCTCAATTGCTGTCGAAGGAGCTCAACCTCGTTGAAGAGTTGGGTGATGCTCAGCCATATCTTGAGTTTGAAGTGCTGCTGGACTGTTGTATCATTGAATATCTTCTGTGCAAGGGTGGTCTTTCCCATGCCGCGCGTGCCTACAATGGATACCACCTTTTATATCGTGGTGGTTGTCATTGGTGATAAGTAATTGGCCAAGCTCTTTTGTATCCATCTCAATCTTCTGACCAACAATGGATGACTCGTTGAACTCAGAAGTCATCTTTTGACAATACCTTTCTGTAGCAGTTTGCATCCTTGGGTCCAGGTTGGAACCAATGCCAATATTGAACTTGTACTTATCCGCCTCCATGTGGATGCCTTCTAACCGCTGGTTCAGCTCCTTGATGCGGCTGCCTATCTTGTGTGCGAACACGGGATTCAGTAGGCAGAAGAGCAGTGGCTGGAGGCAGCCAGGCGACTTATGCTCCATAGTTCCACCATCTCTGGACTCCTCCGCTTATCAGCCTCAAGCTGGCACAGGTCGAGGATGTCAGTGGCATCATACATGGCATTCTTGAGCTTCGTTGACCATCTTTGCACCCTTGTGTCGGTGACGCGCCTCCTCTCGGCGTCAGCAAGGAAGGCTTTGATGCCTTCCACGTTGTCCTCCAGCTTGGTGATCTCGTTGGAGACGCCAAGCAGCATGGACACCTCTTCTTGTGCCATGTCCGCAATAAGCTTCTTCACGTAGGGTGCAAAAGCATCGAGGACGGCCGCCAAGGTTCAAGCCTAGCTACCTGCTAGTAGTAGTAAATCATACATATGTAAAGCACATATTTACATCATCCCTAGTAAGAGAATAACTTATATATTGCTAATCAGTAATCAGTCGCCCATTGTTCAGTTCGTGGAAGGAAAGTGCTCACCTGGATCACCTTATTGCAGGTCAGTTTGTGGAAGGGAACTGTGGAGAACAGAGAATGCGTGAGGGGGATGAACCAAGTCCAGCAGCAAGCGACTCTCCATGGATGTATAGGAGTAGGTAGGGAGGCCGGAGCATCAAGTTGACTAACACAAGTGCTTTGTATATTTCACGTCCATCGATGTATGATGAAAAAGCTGTTAAAAGAATGAATTTGAATCACATGCATCCCACTTAGGGCACTTCCAATGCAATGCAGACTTCACCATAGAGTCTATATTAATTATACTTTTAGCGTAGGCGTTTTGCTGATGTGACAGGTAACTTAATGAGGAAAGAGAGTAAAAACATAGAAACGGAGTCTAAATTATCGAGGGCCGCAAGAAACCACGGACTCTGCGTTGGGTGAGGCAGCATCTCCGGCGCTTCTCAATCTCCCGCATGCTCTCGCGGCGGTGAAGCCACCGTCACTGCGAAGTTTTCGAGGAAGCGCGGCAAGGCGGGAGCTCCGGTGGGGTGCGGCTGCAGATGTGGAGCGTGGTCCGCGTTCATGGCCATGACCGGGCACGACCCCAGGTGGTCGCGGCCCCGGCCGACGCAGCAATGACGGAGCGACCCGGCGGGCGTGGGCTTCGAGTGCGACTCGAGGAGCAGATTGCCGTAAAGCGGCCGGGGCTAGGACACGGATTTCGTCAAGCCGGCTTGTGTTCCATGTCTGAATCCTTGCATTTGGTCTGTCTAACACTCTGAATCCTTGCATTCGGGTGGAAGAACAATAAAAAAATGAAGATCTAGTTTACATTGAGGTTCTGTCCCGGTGCTACTCGTGACTCAGGTTGTTTGTGCTTAATGTTTTTTTTTTTTTTTTGACCCTCGGAATTCAAGAAAGAAGCTTGTGTTTTGTAGTTAAAAGTTCTGCAGGCCTGAAGAAATGAACAAGTACAGAGAAGCTGTTCTTTTTGTGCTGAGAGGCGTAGGGTGGATCACATCATAATATGGCACAGCTGATCAGGTTCATTTGTGCTAAGTAATAAATGTCTTTATCTATAAAAACTACTGTGACGAACTTTGCATTGTGAGTGCCCTGAAGCTTTTACTAATCTATTCACAAAAGATAGTACTTTTCAGTAAAATGCACAGACCAAGCACCGGAATCACCGCAAAACAAAACGCTCTTAAAGGATCGATCCTGCTGGCGGGGGTCACATGCATGCACATGTATTATTTTGTCTTCAATCACAGCCAACGCATCGCGTGTCATGTGCGCGGTGATCTGCTGCTATTGTTTTTCACTAGTGCACCGTAATTTGCCAAAGGCATTTTTCGTAGCGTGCGTTCGACACAAGAGGATGTCTATAATTTTTGATCGAGTAAAGGGTGTTTACACTATTGCCAGCACGTCAGACTTGTACATACATACACCTCGAAACAAACAACAAACAATGCGATTCGATCGATACAGGCATACAGCGCTGTTACACATGTCGATGTGCTATATAGTCTACAATAATCAGCTGGCAGTGTTTTTTGTGCACGGCGACCAGAGCTGTCCTAGAGACAGTCCTTCCACATTGATAGCTTTGGACAGGATTTTCCTGAGAAAGCGGTCAAGGCACTACAGAAAGCGGCGAGACTTGACGACATGGAGCTCTGCAAGGCCCTAGCCGCAATCACAGCGGAGTCGGTGATAGACATGGAGCTCCCATGATTGTGTAGCTAGAAGATGCATATCAGTTGTTTTAAGATTGTGAGTAGTCCATTTATTTCTCCTCACCCGGCTTGACAGTCTATCAAACCTGGGAAGTTGTTTTTGCGCCTCTTGCGCATGTAACTTGACGTTTGCTTCATCTTCTTAATATAACCAAAGCCGAAAACGGATCTTTCAAAAAAAAAAAGGCAATACCTATCAGAAATCCATGATCATTATAACATAAATAATGAATAGCATAAAAACTTAAACCATGAACAATTTAACCAACAAAAGTCATTATCCTTAATGTAAAGGTTCCAGGCCGCCCGTGACCTTGAGAAAGACTAGTATACCAGTTTATCAAACTCTGCATAGAGGTGTACACTTTCACTACGAGTTGCGATTCCCAAATGGATGGGTTTATAAAGTCCATGCACCAAAAACCACTAAGAAGCCCTCCAATGGTTCGTCTGGCCAGTTGGGGCGCGCTAAGTCATCAGACATAGAACCCACCCTTCCTATATGGCACATAACTTCGCAACCTATACTCATATATTATGAGATAGGGGTATACTATATCCAATTCGGCACATTCCTCCAGCTAGAAAAATGATCTTTGAGGAACTAATGTCGAGCCACATAACCCCCATAGTTGTATCTTTGAATACCCGGATCTACGTCACGAGACAATGCCGAATGTTGCTAAAAATTCATTTTAACGTTAAGTGCATAAACATTAAGTAAGTCATAAGATCATGTTTTAAAGCTAGCATATCCCAAAACTATACTTGCCTTGATTCTCGAACTCCTGTTGATCCTGTTTGGTCTTGCTCGTAGAAGAATTCCTGGGCACTCCGAATTGCTCACCGGCTATACTCGATCACCAAGCAACATCACACAATCGATCATGCAGTCAAACACAAAGCAAACATAGAACTTATAAGTTAACAGTACACCAACAACAAGAAAAACAGTTAAAAAAGTTTATAAAAAAGCGGCAAGAAAAACAGTTTAAAAAGTTTATAATCCAACAGCAAGAAAACAGTTTAAAAAGTTTAAACAGTTTATACACCAACAGCAAGAAAACAATACACGTCGCTACGATCACATCGATATATAGATCATCGAAAAACGAACTTAAAAACGAGCAAGTTATAAGCATTTGAAAATTAGTGGCAAAACTGTAAATAAACAGAACTGAATTTCTAAATAAAATAAATAAATCTGATTTTAATCCGCGCTGAGTACTTTGGCCATGATTCGGCAGATCCGACGGTCAGGAACTAATCTGAGTACTTTTGTTAAGGAGCTCTTTAACAAAAAGAACCACCCTATGCTTAGTCCCTCGACCGGTCGGATCTTGATTCAAGGGCAGTGATTAGTCCCTGGCAGCGCTTAGGGTGGAGCTGTCGCCGAGTTCAAGGAGAACAGGGCGGCGGCCATCGCCGGTGGCTGCAGAGCTCGCCGGCGCACATCGATTCAGCGCTACAGTGCACTAAACGGCACGGACCACGTCCAAACGAAATACGATGGCACAACGATCTCACCGACAAGAAATCGAGGGCGGGGAAAAGCTTGAAGGCGGCGGGCCGGCACGTATTGGCGGACGACGATGAACTGCATACGGTGGCCATGCGAGATGAGCAAAATCGACCCCAAGAAAAATACTTTGGTGAGTTTGAAAAGTCAAGAGAACTCGATTGAGCGAGCTTATGGAGAAGATGAGGCAAAACCTGCCCGGGGAATCGAGCTCGGCGGCTCAATGGCGGCGGGACTGGGACTCAGCGGCACTACTGCTCGTGCGCGTCGGCGCGCGGCGTGCGGCTCGTTCTTATAGGGTCAAGGTGATCGCGGACTTGGGAAGGAACCCGGTCTTAGCGGGAGTTTCGGCGTTGCCAGGCCATGTAGCCACCTCGGGCCAGAATGAGTTAACGAAAAAGAAAGAAGAGAAAATCCCTTTTTTTTTTTGAAACAGAATACAAACACCTTTTGCAAACAGATTCGAAATAATTCACGGTTTCAATAAAAACAAGACATAACAGAAATAATATGCTCTAACATGAATGCTCATACAGGTGTCTAGACTTATGATGGATTTTAATTCCAGAAAAAATATTATTTAACTACATTCAATGCATCACATAACTGCAAATATAAATCAAATTGCCTGTTTTAAAATCATGCAAAATTTGGTGTTACACTGGGAAAGGTAGAAACCTTCACTATCCAAAATCATTGACAACCGTCAACCCTTACAGCATCGAGTTAGTAAAATCATTGACAACCGTCTCCCGCTGTGCATCGAGTTGCAGCCCCTGACTTTATTTGCTGCTAAGTTGGCTGCCAACTTAGTAGAGTGTAAGAGCAAAAATAACATAGTGAAAACAATTGTGAAAAGGACTTAGTTGATTCAACAGGACCATGGTGCCATGGTTCTCGATGGTGGCGATATTGACGACATCAAGTGCCACCACGAGCGCCGCGATGAGAGGTCGTGTCGTGTGTGATCGACTCGATGAAGCTGGTCTGTCCTTTACTTTCTGCTTTTACAACAAGGCAAGTAACTGCATTCTCTACTAGAATTGCATGCGACTCGGAGAACCCAATCGATAGAGGTGCTCTGCTCTGCTTTGTTGGTGACGATTTGCTCTGCCTCCCTCAGAATACAGAGGGACTTGGATATCTGGGTGCAATACGTGCAGGCGACAAAGAAGATGAGGAAATGGTGTTACCACCAAGATAATAATGATCTCCTTGATATTGAGGAGGCTCAGTATGATCAATATATAATAATGATTGGGATGCGAGATTTCATAATCATCAATCAAGTCAGAATACACTGTTCATTTAGCCCTGTATGTCAGCGACCTGGGTCCTGAAGATCGCAACGCTGGTACTGTAGATCGTCCGGCAACAGCCCATGCGGACGCCTCAGCAGAATACCCAAGGGGCAGAGCATCACGATTGTAACATTCTAAACTGAATACAATCTGTCCTCCGCTGGGTTCCAGGCGGCCTCCGTCCGCTCCTTCCACCCTGCTGCTCAATCCTTCCAATTCCCCAAATTCCCAGTCCTCTGCTATCTATGTAAACATTCATCTGAATTCTGTCGCGACCTCAATTCCCTAAATCTCCTCTTCAGCTCAGGATAGTCGAAAACAATGACTCCGACATCCGAATATGGAAATTCTCTACAAATAGCTGCGGATCCAGGAAAAGCAGAGGACAACCCAATAATCAATACTGTGATTGTTTGGACGGCAGACAAATGAAATCAAGATTCACCATGCCATGGATGCATACATACGACCTGTTCTCAGTTAATCAATAGTCTAAATTAAGCAGGGAGGGAACATAGGTTATTTTGGGCGGGATCGGGAAAGCAGAGGAAGGAAGGACAACCTGTGCTCTGCCTGTTTGAGTTCCAAGTCTACTTGCAGTTTTACTAAATATTACAGAACATTTCGTTTCACCACACCATCAATATAAATAAATCCAAGTCCCCACATCGATTGGTTCTACAAGTACAGGAGCACAAGAATATTAATACACAAAGTTTCAACACACGCACTATATTCAGCACTCTGCTTCCCACCATATAATTTGGCTGGGATCGTGTTGCCCAAGTCAATGTGTACAGAGTCATGGGCATCTCACTAGAAATGAAATTTGGACAAAACAAACGCAACCGGATGGCCAAACTGAAATCTGTGTGCTAGAGATGATGAGATTGCACCGATCCGCGATTCCAATCCATTCCCACAGCAAAGGATTGGCATATCGATACCTGCAAAAATCAAGTTCGCTTCAGAAGACGTGCTAAAAGGGAGCATTACGCAAGGGACTATGACTGCATTTACTTGAGTCAGAAAGGATAAACAATTAGGTAATACCTGCTTCATTTCTGATCCGGTGGTGCAGCAACTAATCTTCATCTTCAGCGACATAGGCGATAGTGATTGACTTGATATGGTTGATCTTGTCGTCCTCAGAAGAGCAGCCTGATAATAAGGATTCACACAACTTCTTGGTGCAAGCCAGCTTGAGATACCTTGGGGTTACTGCTGTCAGATATTCTGGAAGTGTCTCCATGGTGCCGTCCTCTATCTCCATGCTATCAAGTGACGGAACTCCTTCCATGACCTCCACATTCGGGCACCGGACGATCCTTATCTTCTGCAACCTGGAGAGGCTTCTGATCCTTATAAGCTTAGGGCAATCGAACACTTCACAGTCCACAACCGAAGGGAAGTTATCCACATACGTCAGGTTGCTTAGCGTGTACAGGCCCAGTTGTCTCAAAGCAAGCCTCTTCATGCTAGCGAGCCCTGATGGAAGACAACTCAGCTTGCAGTTGAAAATGTTAATTCCATAGAGAGCAGGCATAGCCATAGGATCTACAGTACAATCCTCACCCTGCCCCTCCCAGTCCCACTCCTTCCATTCACACAAGCCAGCTAGACGAAGAGTTGCTAGATTACGAAAACCTACTACTGATCCAGCAGTGGCAATACCTCCATCCACTGGCAGGGAGGAGGGTGACTGGAATTCAGGCCCAACAATCTGGATGGCAGGTGCATCATTAATGGACAGCGACTCCAAACAAGGGAGCTGGCACAAACCGTTGGGTAGCTGGGTGCAGGAACCAAGGTTGTCCATCCTTAAATGCCTGAGGCTCTTAAAGACACATGTAGCTGGAACCATCATCCAACTTGGTAGCTGGCAACCAAAGTATCCTTCAATGTGTAGATGTCTTAAGCTGCATGGAGGGGTGAGCTTCTCAATTACTTCCTCCACTACTCTCTGCTGCTGCTGCTTGTTGACTTTGTCCCTCAGTCCCATGAATCTGCTGTGACTCCAATTTAGTTCCAAGTAATCAAGGTGCTCCTTGCTACTAATCATGGCCATTTCAACCGAAGAGCTAGCAGGCACATTTTCTAGACAATATAAAGCAAGCTCCCTAAGTTGGAACAGAGGCCCTATCTCCTCCAAGCTGCACCAGCCCCCATCCCCATTCTTGTCCAAATGTACTCGGAACCCATGAAGTGTTCTTAGATTTTTTAACTGACCAAACCGCTTGGGTATTAAAACATTGGCATGGGAATCAGTCATGATAAGAGTTCTTAGATGCAGAAGTTGTGTAATGCAGCTAGGAATATGGTCTAGATTTGGACATCCATTAACCATGATGTGCTACAAGAATTTCATCCTATGAATGTCTCCGGGTAGCCTAGAAATATCCATACACTCTAAGTGGAGGTATCTCAGGTGCCTTAGCTGACATAGAGAGTCAACTAAGCTATCACAATCACTACAGCTTATAAAAAGCACTCTTAGGGTAGACAATCTCCCAAATGAGTCACTAGGCTTAACATTAATTCCTTTATTTATAATTAATGTTCTTACTGATTTTTGCTTCTGTAGAATACCCCATTCTAGTGCTGATTTGATTGATCCTATAGACAAGTGACGTACATTCCTGATCTTGCCACCACCTCCATCTTGCTCATCCTGCTCATCCTGGACAACCAATGATTCGTCTTTAGACATAAACTCTGTAAAAAGATTGCACCACATCATGCATGGTGCAAGAGTATCAGTGAGAGCTGACTCTTTAGTTGGTTCAATAAGATTCCTCATGATTAGCTCCTGGTAATACCCATCTGCTATTTCTTCTAACCAATCATCATCTGAACTACTTCCGTCTAGTGCGTGGATAAATCCCTCACTGATCCACATCGGAACAACTTCACTATTCCAAATACTTGTACCTTTTGGGAAAAGTGAGCAGTACAGGAAGCACTGCTTCAGCTGGGGAGACAAATGCTAATAGCTCAAGTAGATTGCGTTGTCCAGTTCCTTGGGCAATCCAGCTATTGACCATGCACGATGGTTCAAAACAGCCTCCTAATCACCCTTGCTTCGGGGCTTCGTACTTAGCAGTCCTCCCATCACTTTGATAGCAAGTGATAAACCTCCACACTTACTGATAATTTTCATCCCGACATCTTTCAGGTGATTAGTTCCATGTACCTACCAGCACAAACAACCATTTCCACTAATTAAACATTTTATTTACAATATTTAATATGTAAATAACGGTATGCAATTAGCCAGTTTGTTAAACTATTAATCTTTTGTATGCTGCCCCATCCCCCCACCCAGCCTTGCACGGAAGAAACTAAAATGATAGACTCCTTGTGTCCCAAAAAGAATGCAATTTTGGTATTCGTGCCGTACCAGACTACCTCAAATCTAACCAAATTTATATTACATAATACTGACTAAATAAATTTATTATGAAAATATATTCTATAAGTTTTTATATAATTTTAGTCAAACTTCAAATTATTTGACTTCTTGGAAGCGAGAATTGCATTTTTCCTAGAAAGCTTCAGTTTGGAAATTGTCCTTGGAAGTTCTGCCAAAAGCATTGGCTGATTGGCTGATGCACACTAATTTTTGGCTTTCATACAGTTGGCTACCAAAACTTGCCAACATCGCACATTTGGCTTGGCAAATCGATGACAAATATTTTTGTGTAACTTTTTGCAACTTTTGCTTATTGAATACTTGGCATGGAAAATTTCAGTAGCCAATCAAGCATGACTTAAATATGCATATATTGCCAATATCAAATTATGATTTTAGTGGCCAATCTTACATGTAGATGGGATCGTAATCTATGGAAATAGATGATACTATCTCTACCAACAAAGATTCAATTCTATGTTTAGATTTGAGTCTAACATCCATTAGTTTGACTAAGCTTATAGAATATACTATTAGCACATATCACTCCAAATTGGTATACTATGAAAATATGTTAGTATACGGTTAATCTCATAGTACTTATCTGATATCATACATGTTAATCCATTTTTGTATAGATTTGCTCCAACAATGATATCATATATGTTAGGATTGAACTGCAACTTTATTTGCATGTTTAAAGAAAGAATAGATCTAATGATGCATATTTCTCAATCACAAATACTTTTGCATAAATGAGGCCTGTAGAGACAAATGAAGTAGTTTTATCATATATTAATAATTAAGGCGAAAGTGGATAGTTTGTATAAAACATACTTTGGGTCTAGTTTCCATGATGGGAGGGATTGGTAATTTATTGGAGACTTACTAGTAACCTTAGGTTATGTTCAATACTAATAATTGAGATGCAAATTTAGAGGTCTATTTATTGTTTTTTATAAGTCTACAAGTAGATAATTGAGATGCAGATGTTTGTGTTACCTATATTATTATTACTAATAAAAAATGGGGGTAATTTAGATGCATATATAGGAGTTACATTTGCAATTTTTTCATAATGATAGAGGTGGATAATTTGAATTTATAGGAGTATACTTTAGGTTGTTACTAACAAACATATATACATGTGTGTTGCAGTGGGAAGTTTGTTTTAAATACAATAAAAAATGAGAATTATTTTTGAATGAAAGAGGCAATATATAACTAATACAATTTCAAGGGCCTCTTTGGGATGTTTTTGGTTCCATTATCCGGTCACAAGTGTTAACCATGTTTCCAATGAGGTATTATCAAAACCTTCTGGCACTTTTGGGGGATGTAACTCAAAAAATCATTCTTAAATATGTGTTGTTATGCTTATCACTATGGATGTTGTGTCTAGGAGCTCTTAAGCTTTTATGCGTTGTTGCAAGGTGTCTCCTTCCTTACAATGGGGATTTCATTCCCTAATGTCTCAAGTTTTTTTTTCTTAATAGTTGAATATACATCTAGAGTTTCAAGTTAAGATATATGCAAAAAAAGTTTCAATAACTAATAGAATAAAATATGACGGCTAGTATCTAGGTCCATGACATCGCAGCTCACGGACAACAAACACATTGCGCACACATAGATTTGTGATGCAAACAGGAAGAGATGTGAATCTTGATGCAAGCCATATAGGTTACTTGGACAAACTATCACACCTAGATAGTGGCAACAAACTATCTAAATGGGTATTATGTACAAAAATAAAAAAGAGAGAGGGCATAAAAAGAAGCAATTTGATTAGTTATAGGTACTAAACATTTCCATAAACTTCTAAGACTCATATCTCAAAGGTTCAAGGCTGTACAGAGCACTTTCAACATTAGAGTGTGGATAATTTAGATGCATAATTATGAGTTACTTTAGATTCAGATTCAACAACAAAGCTCAGTAATTTTGATGCATAATTGTGGCTTTACTTGGAGTTATTTATCATAACACCAAATGAGGATAATAATATGCATCCTTTCTTATAAAACAACTAGTTTGTGATACCATAGTTTTTTTAAACCTACTATGTAAAAAATAGCCCTAAATAGATGGAGTTAAGGGAATAATGTGCATTAAACTGCCAAAAAAAAAAAGGTATGTGTTCACTAACTTGACCAGGTGTTGGCGGCAACTGTTTGTTGAGCAACAACCAAGCATCGTCATCGTTGAGTGGGCTGACATGATGTTTGTAGAAGGAGGCTCCGGTCTGTAGGGCTAGGTCTCCTAATCTTGTAGTGATTAGCACCCAGTTTCCCAGTTGATTTGTAGTGGCATTTCTAACTGGAACACTAAGCACATTGCTCCATGCTACATTACTCCACACATCATCCAAGACCAGGAGAAACCTGCCCGTGGACAAGGTGTTGGTGAGCTTCCGTGAGAGGAGGGTCTTGTCTTGCAACCCACCGTGGACTCCCCCAGCATGCTCGATTGCTGTCCTGAGAAGCTCAACCTCGTCAAAGTGTTGGGTAATACTTAGCCATATCTTCACTTTGAAGTGTTGTTGGACGGTGGTCTCATTGAAGATCTTCTGGGCCAAGGTGGTCTTGCCCATGCCACCTGTACCCACAATGGCCACCACTTTGATGTCGTGGTGTCCATTGATGGTTAGCAGCTGAGCAAGCTCCCTTGTCTCCCTCTCAATCTTCTCACCAACAATAGCTGACTCAACAAACTCAGATGTCACCTTCTCTCTAGTGGACATCCTCTGTTCTGGGTGGGATTCTAGATTGATGAAGTTGAACTTGTGAGCCTCTTTGTATATGTTGTCCAGCCTCTGGTTGAGCTCCTTGATGCGGCTGCCAATCTTCTTGTGTGCGAACACAGGATTCCGTAGGCAGGAGAGCAATGGCGGCAGCAACTTGGAGCCTTTTCAACCATGCTGCTACCTTTCAATTCCTTCTGCTTGTCAGCTTCAATTTGACATAGGTCTAGGATGTCAGTGGCGTCATACATGGCGTTCTTGAGCTTCTGCACCCATCTTCGCACACTCAATTCAGTGATGTGCTTCCTCTCAGCATCAGCAAGGAAGCATTTGATACTTTCCATGTTGTTCTCTAGCTTCTCGATATCACCGGACATGCCCAGCAACATTTTCACCTCTTCTGTTGCCATGTCGGCTATCAGCTGCATCACATAGGGTCCCATAGCATCCAAGATGGCGGCCATGGCTCGACCAAACGTCCGTCCCTATGCGTATACAAGTACATCAGAATCAAACACTTGTTTCTTTAGAACAACCACAGGATCATTTATTCTTTTGTGTCGCTCACACTATATCACCTTACACTGGATCCTCACAATATGGATTGTGATCATTCTATTTTCAAACTAGAACTATGGGTTGTTTTAAAGAGAGATAGGATTTGCAAAGGGATAAGAAAATGTTGTAGTTTAAGGATCAAGGCGCGTAGTATGCTTACTTACACAAAAAGGCAGGCAGCAGGGAGTTTAAAAATCAAGACGTTTATTTAGTATACTTACACCGATCACCTTGGAGTTTAAAAGCTAATGCTGGAGTAGAAGCAGTCACGCTCTAGCTACCTATTTCGCTCGTTCTTTTTCTTTTTTATTTAGGAATGATACATACAGAACTTGCAGTTAACATGTAGATGCGCTACTGATACAGGCATGATCCTACATTAATCTGAATACAACAATCATGCATGTATAGGTAGCTAGCGAAACAAACTTAGGGCATCTCCAAGAGGATCTCTACATAAAGCCAGGCACCTAAAAACTCCGAAAATCACTCTCCATCTCTTTTGCAATCTAAAACCACCCTTCTCACTCTCCATCAATAGCAAGGCTACACTGCTCTCTAAATTGAAGATAAGGTAGTTCTCCCATGAAATTTTCACACAAGAAAAAATGTGATTAAGTGTTAAAGTATACAGAACGAAAACTAGAGATATATGTACGAAATATTTATGGATGGTTCTCTAAATACAGATATAGTTGAAGGTTTAGAGAATCACTTGGAAAAGGATGGACGAACAATGCAAGCAAGCAAGAAGATATTAGACAAATGAACTTTAAAATTGTCACTGCATATATAGTTGCTGGATAGAGGATGGAATAATCACCTCAATTTGCAGGTACTGCTTGCGTCTCTGTTGGTGTTGGGCTAACTGCTCTTGCGGATATAATGCGATAGGCACAGAGGCAGCAGGCATGTGCCTTAGCTTATTTATGATGGACCAGGTGGAAAAAGGAAAAAAAGTTGACGATCGAATCCTTGCTACACACTCCATGAATCGAGTGCCAGACTTAGAATGGAAGCAGGCATTACTCGTAGAGTAGTATATAGTTGTTGTATATTAGGCAACTCAGCAATGCCTTGCTTGATGATTGATAAATGCACCGTTAATTAACTAAAATAATTGCTTAATTTGTGCTAGGAATAGAAATCAGACATTGCTGGAACTGGAATATCCTGTGTACTACTCGCAGTTGTCCTTTTCATGTGTCCAAAGGCAAACTGAACGCAGGAATTCCTTGCCTCTGGAACTGATACCCGCTTTTTTGTTAATGGAAGAAAGGAGATGAAGATACAATGCTTGTTACACACTCTAAGAACCAAACTTTAGAGTTGTTCTGTCTCGCTTACAATTCTTTTCCTTCTTTCATTCAGGAATGAATTCTGCAATCTCGCAGCATTTTTTTTTTTGTACACAGACAGCATGCATGCCGGAAGCAGGTCAGAGTTGTGCACATCGCAAGTTATGCCTTACTTGATGACTGATAATTGCAAAAAAGTCGTTTCTAGTCGTTTAATCTGTGCTAGGCTGCTAGCTGCATCTACATCTATGCTTCTCCGCCTAAAGGCTGGCTAGTTGCATGCAGGGATCCCCTTCATCAGATGCTTAATGTTTTTCTCGTCTGAATAATTTCCATGTCTCTTCCTTCCTGCTCTCATGTCATTTTCGTTCATCTTTCTCAATCGCACCCTTGCATACATGGCGTTGCAAGGAGGCTTTTGATCTGATCTGCTCTGATCCGTTATGTTCTCCTTCCTTGCAAAGCAGAGCATCTCTGTGTGTGTATGATATACTGGTGCAAAGCAGAGCATCTGCAGAGAGGATAAGGAGGTGTTGGCAGGGATCGGAAAAGCAGAGGACAAACATGCTCTGACTGTGTGTGTTCATTCCATGCATGTCGGCTTGCGGTGGGGTTTCTTACACCACGTTTCATTCATCAACACACCTTCATTCATTCAAGGACGTTGTTGTCACTGTTCCAACCTGGCCTACTTCAATGACTCCCAGAGGCAGGCCACCAAGGATGCTGGAGTAATCGCTGGTCCAAATGTTATGCGGATCCATCGTCTGTGAGCCAACGGCTGCTGCTATGGCTTATGGCCTTGACAAGAATGTTCTTATATTTGACCTTGCATTGGAAGCAGAACTTTTGTGGTCTCTCTTCTCGGTGTAAAAATTAGGTGTGGACGGTCCCGTGGACACGTGTTGCATTGCAAATCCACAGTGGGTATCCATGGAGACCGTCCCCACCCAATTTTCTTTTCCCCATGGAGAAGGGTATCTTTGAGGTGTGACACTCACCTTGGTGCAGAGGATTTTCACAATTGGATGATGAACCACTTTGTCCAAGAGTTCAAGAGGAAAAATAAGAAGGATATCACTGTTAACCCTTGGGTGATCCGGAGGTTGAGGACATCATGTCTAGGATGGCATACATCGGGGAAGAGGTGGCGTGCATGTCGGGTCGTGGCTTTGTGACCTGATCTCCATGTATCTGTAACTGGTTATACTACTTTTCTCTAGAGTCATAAAACCCTATTAGACAGCACAAAAACTGTCTGTTTTCTTCCACTGCTTTCGCGTGAATTTGTGTTAGTGTGCTGTTGAGCTCGCCGACAGTGTACCATCGTCACTTCTCTGGTGAACTCTGACAAGTGGCATCAGAGAGGGTTGCGGGCCGGGAATCGATTGTGGCGAAGTAGAGCCACTAGAATCGGAACCGCGCAATCGAATACGCTGGCGCTCAACATGCCGCTGGCACCGGCAATGGGAAAGACGATCGGTCAAGCAGCACAAAGACCGACGTTGTGGCAAAACGAGTAGTACTGTGTGAGGTCGGCGACGAGACTAGCTACCCTGTCCTCACCAAGACCAATTACTCGGACTGGGCGCTGTTGATGAAGGTGAAACTGGAGGGCCAGTCGTTCCGGACGGTCATTGACAAAGGCGGTTCGACTCAGCGATGTTCAAGGAAGGAGAAAGCGTGGAGGACTACTCCATGCACCTGAATGTCATGGTGGCCACGCTGGCAGCTCTTGGCTATAGGTCGTGGAGGAGACCAAGGTGGTAGAGAAGATCCTCCACAGCGTGCCGTCCCAGTTTAAGCAGATCATGTTGGCTATCGAGACACTCCTCGATGTGTTGACGCTCACGGTCACCAATCTCGTGGGACGGCTAAAGCTGTGATGAGTACATAGAAAATTTGATGTATCAAAAAAGTTAAAGAGACTTATAATTTGAAATGGAGGGAGTATTTGAGGGCTGTGACGAGCATGTTGCCAACTTGCCATGTTGGAATGGAGACTCTCCTTTGCTCCGCGTTCGAATCTGTGGCTCAGCTCTGATTCTCTGAAGCCAAGGAAGCAGAAACTGTGGATCTCTGTCAAGAGCTGGTAAGACTAGAGCATGTTATTTGCGATATCAAAAAGTGCAGTAGATAGCTGCATCATTTTGTCTTGAGAATCTACTTTAATCTTGCCCGTTGAGTCGAGCTTGTCAGATTCCACCTCCAGCTGTTGCACGTAATCTATCCGCCTCCATTTCACGTTAGCCTGCTATTTTCTCCCTTTCTGTGCGTGTGCATGGAAGACGCGAACAAGAAAACCAGACTAGATATTTTTGTCGCCATAATTTTCGTTGAGAAAAAGAGCATATCCAGGAGCTCATTAAAAGTCAATTGTAAAAAAAATGATTATGTAAGTGAATAAAAATGAATAGGAGTTCTGTTTTAGTTTTGTTTTTAGTAGTCACAATAGTTAAAACTTAGAAACTGGGTGTGGGGAATACAAAACGTGCTTTGGCATATGGTCATGTGAAAACCCCGAGAGAGAGAGAGAGAGTTCGTGGGGATAGCCAATGCATAATGCATACGCATTTCTAAAAGTTGAGAAGGAGATTGCGAATTGAATCTGCCCACCCGGGTTTAAGTCCTCAAGTTGACATGGGTGCTCGTATTTTTTCTAGATTTACTTCAGAATTTAACAGCTATTCTTTCAGTCGTAGATGACATTGCCCATCAACAGCGAGGCTGTCTGTGTGACTTCGTCAATCTCTAGATTTGCCGGTCCAACTCAGTTCTTTAGATGTGCTTATAAGGGTAAGGTGTGCGTGCATATGTTTATAGGGGTGAGTGTGTGCTCGTGTGTGTCTTGGCGTCTGCGTTTGTGTAACTGAGTCTCACAAAAAAAAGTTGAGAGGGACATTTATCAAATTCTTATCTTTGGGCCTTGTTTGGTTAATCCCTAATCCGAGAGGATTGAGGGGAAATTTGAGAGGGAAATTTTGACTGAACAAAATTCTCATCAACCCTCTCAGATTGGGGATTAACTGAACAAGCACTTAAGAGTTGTTTAACAAATCTATTGAAGGGTCTTTTTTTCCATTTGATTGGATAAAAACCGAATGGGTCACGTGAGCCCGTTAAAATATAGTTTTTGGTTTGTAGCATATATTATCAACGAGATAGTACTATGGAGCATCTTCATTAGTTTCCGAAACTGACTCCTGATCCTGATTTTTTGGCAAGATTGAAAAAACAGCTCTCCAACAACTCCCAATCACATCTCCTGATCTTTTCAAGACATGGGAAAAACCAATTCAATCACGTAGAAATATACGTGCGCAAATCGATCGACCAATCTGGTGGTGGAAGGATGTGGGGGTAGAGTAAGGAGTAGGACAGGGTTCCCAATACAAATGCACAAGAGAGAAAGAAAGTATAAAATTGGCTGGACGGATTTAGAAATAGTGTGGTATTCTTTATACAAAAATTTCCTTTAATATTTTATAGTTAAGAGATTTTGGAAACTGTTAGAGAAACCAATAAATATGCTTCTATTCTTTTAGGCATTTATAAAACTTAGGGACTTGCTATATCTCCTTCACAAGAAAACTAACAAACATTTCTTGCAACAATTTTGGAACCTTGGATTAACATCCAAAGGCTGCCATCTGTCCTTGTACAAACTGTGTGTTCAACACAGGAAACAAACGGGTCGCCTACAAGAACGGTTCGATCCGAAACCCGTTAACCAATATGGCTGTGCAGCTCTACCCGCTTTCTAAAGTCTGTGCTATTGGGCCACGATGCAGCCATCTGCACCCTCCAAAATAAACAGAAATTACAGCTCCACTAAAACCTCCAGCAAGAAAGAAACTCCCCCACTCCCTCCTCCCTATCAAACTTGGATCCACAAAACAAGAATAACAGATTCAGAGTGGAGAAAAGGGTGCAAATTAGGGGAAAAAACACAAGAAGATGAACTAGAAGAAGGGAAAACAAATGATCAAGCTTCAGGAAAGGTATGTACCTTTCAGTTCGTTGGTGCTCTCCTTGTTTTTAATTCCGTTGTCCTCTGTTTGATCTATTTTTATCTTCATGTCAAGGGCCATCTCTCAACACTGCCCACCATTCCTTGTTGCCCTTCAGTTGGTTCATTCTGTCCTTGTTAGTCCTCCTTGTCATTTTTTGTGCGATCTATATTCATCTTCATGTCCACGGCCATATCTGAACACACAGATGCTATTACAGTCATATCCTATTGCATGTGACTGCTATCCTACAATTTAGAGTATAGACAGTGCTATCTAGCAAATTGTATAGTTACAGAGAGAGACTCAAAAGTCAGCATAGCTAAACCAATTTGAGAACTGATCTAGAAGCCAAGACTTAAAACATCATGACGCTTGAGCCCGGTTGCACCCTGCTGGATGTGACTGTTGGTAGTTCTAAGCCAAGACTTACAACACGCCATCGCCACCGGCAGCCCAGCCTCCTCCTCCGTTGTACTTTGTAGTATCGTCCCCTCGAAATCAGCATAGCTAAACCATTTTGGTAACTGATCTAGAAGCCTCTCAAAGTGTAAGCCAAGACTTACAACACTGAATTTTCAGTGAGCAGACTGTTGTCCCTGAAAACACAAAGGACTATCACAAAAAGCACTCATCAATGGCCTCAGATGAACATAGATGTCTAGCATAGAAGAACACAAGCTTGTCTGAGAGACTCAAAAGGGAACCCACTATGTAGCAAATTTTGTAGTTTCTGACAGGGACTCAAAATCAGCATAGCTAAACTATTTTGGTAGCTGATCTAGAAGCCTCTCAATGTGTCCAGGGAGCACCTGCAGTTGTCATAGATGGCCTCATTGTTGAGCTGGATGGATACATCAGTATGCTCTAGGAGTGAGTGAGTGGAGAGCACGCTGTTGTAGGGATCCACTCAAAGGCTAACACCTAGGGAGATGGGCACATGCTTCCCTGCACTAGTCTAGCTGAAGAAGGTGTTGAAGGCATCATCATGGTGTCATGCTGGCTGATGAGAATCTCAAAGCCACTAGAAAGTAGGAGTAGCAACACAGCTACTTCACCGCTCCGGCAGTCGGCGGGAACAACGCTAGCTGCCGACAGTCGCAGTGTCCTCTGCTCCTGCATGCCTACTACCTATGGAGTATGCCCATGCTATCTCAAACATGCCTTATAAAACTAGGCTGAAGTAACTTAGAAATCATTAGTCAAAAAGGCTTGTCCTATTCCTAGTGAATCAAAATATACCTTATACCCCTGAGTAGACTTCATCTTCATCATACAGTACACATGGACACCATAGGGAATAGGCAAGACAACACGAGGGAGGGCCATTTCAAGGCCCCAATCCCAGCTTAAAGCCATCCATGTCCGGCATGTGCACAAAACAAGATACAAATTTTAAAAATTTTAACACATAAAACAAGAGACAATAAACAATTTTTTTCTATGGAAGGACAAAGATAAAATAGGGTGGTGTCCTAGCACAAAGGACAAAATACAAGATAAAACAGTGGGTAGGGAACAAAGATAAGCAATACAATACAATACAATACAATACAAGGCAAAATAGAAGGCACAATACAAGGGGCATAACAAGGTATTATACAAAGCACAATCAATAAAAAAATACAATATAAAATACAAGACAAGGGACAATCCAAATACAATTCGCGGGTCCCTCGTGATGACTTCGTGTCTCGGCCTCGAGGGCCTAACGGCCCACTCGGCCTCGTTTAAAGTGTTATTTTTTCAAAATGCGCCTTGGCCGCAAAGGTTTATATAGGGAATCAAGCGATGTCATTTTGTACTTGGTTGTCTTGTATCGCAGGTCCCTACTTGTTTTTAAACAATTTGTTTTTATTACAAGGGAGAAAACATCAAACACATAAACAAGGTTACAGAGTTAACAATTTTTCTTTTTTTCAGGTCCACATCCAAGCAGTTCATGAAATGGAAGATCTAGATTTTTAATGCAAAAGGTAGAGTTAATTACTAACCAATTACCTTTGAGCAATTGCATAGTGAAAGAGGAAAAGTATACAGTGAAGTACAAAAGGTAGAGTTAATTACTAACCGATTCGGTGAAGATGAACTGATGCAAGCTCTCATTAGCTTATAGATTATCATATCCAAAGGAACTTTCAATTGTTGAGCATTATGGACCCATGGATGACCTACAGTTATCATTTATTTGAGAAAAATGCTAAGCATCTTCACAGCAGGATAGCAAAGCATGCAACAATGCAATGCAATGCAAAGCTAATCTTGAACTTATTGAGAGCTTGACGACTTCCATTGTCTTTAGGTAATTCTACTAGGAAGCCTTTTTACAAAATCTTTTGCTTCAACTGTGAGAGTCGGCCATGGGGCCTTGTCAAAACTTTATTTTGTGTTCAAGACAGGTCAAAAGATACCCCTCGACTCCATGCATGCCCTCGAGCAACATAGTATGCACTTAAAATAATGCTTTTTAACTGCCCACATAGTAAGATGCATTATATGGATGACAATTTTACCCAATGCTCCACATGAATGTGACGGCCAAAATTACAAATCACGAATATTGAAATTGCCATAAGATCTATGATGCCTTTGCAATTATACTATATGCGTAGCAACATAGTATGCACTTAAAAATAATGTCTTTTAGTTTTTCATCCGCCTCTCACCAGACACTGGATATTTATCCATCACCAAATGCATTATATGGATGAATTTACTACAACACAAAATATTTTACTCACACATAATGAGATGTTCTCGTTGAAAAATGCACAATGAATATGACCTTCAAAAATTACAAATCACAAGAATGTTGAAATTGCACATTTCGAACAATGCAAATACTACATGTTGTTACTGCAATTATACTATATATGTATATAACTACAAGTATATATTCAAAACTCATTAGCTAGCCCCTAGCTCCCCTCTCTATATTCCGAAGCACTTTTTTTCTATGAACAAAGGTAAACAAAGGATAACAATGCATGCATATTCAAAACTGGTTTGGCTTAAAAATACCATAGACTATTGGTCTACCCTATAGCATGGTTATATGAAGTATTACAAGCAAGATGGATCACACATCACAAGTCAAAAGAGCATAGAGTCTTAGTCTACCCTAACATAGATCACAATTAACAATCTTTTTATGAAAATACTATGAAAAGACAAAAATCATGGTGCTTACTAGCACAGATTACAAGTCACATACCACATAGTCTTGGTATGCCCTTGCACCTAGAAAATAGCAACTCAGGTGTTAACTAATTCACTACTTGTTAATGACTTTTTTTTTCTATGAAAGCACAATCACAGATCACAAAAGACAATTTTTTCTATGGAAGAACACATCACAATCTTTTTATGGAAGCACAATCACGTAACAGAGTAGGTAGTGACTAGCTAGCAAGACACAATTGCATTTGTAGATAAATTCAAGATGAACTATAGTATTATCAATGCAGAGCATAAGTACCACACAAGAGATGCATCAGGCTGCCATTCTATGAGTTGCAAAAGTTAGCAAAAGGTTCAAAACAAGATAAAAGTTAGCAAAAGTTTTTCGAGACACTACTTGGTATACTTACACTTATGAGAGCGAATGCACCAGCTCCTATAGGTCATCAGTGATTTGCCGCGTGTCATCATGTAGGGTATGATAGGTCACCTGGGTTGTTATGCTTGGCCTGGTAGTCCCCTAGCAAAAGACACATGCACTTAGATCATCAAATAAGCTAGAATGGCCACACAAAAAAATGCAAAATCACCAGCCTTGAAGATCATCTAGTAGGGAAGAAAAACGACGAGGCAAATGGTCCAACACCAACATATTATTGCATATACTCAAAACTACAATTGCACTCCTAGAAACCTGCAATTGACATTATTCTAGGCTGCAATTATCTAGCTGAATATTTTATTTGTTTGGTTTTGATGAACACAAAAGATTAATAGGATCAAAGCAATGCATCTACTATCTAGAAGAATAAGATAATATTCAGTTAAACACAATTGTTCCAATCAAGACACAATTGCATTTGTAGCTAAATTCAAGATGAACTACAATTTATCAATGTAGAGCATAATCAACACACAAGAGATACATCACACTGCTATTCTATGGGTTGCAAAAGTTAGCAAAAGGTCAAAAAAAGCACAAAAGTTAGCAAACATTTTTGAGCCTCTGCTTGGTGTACTTACACTTATGAGAGCGAATGCATTAGCTCCTGCAGGTCATCAGGATTGAAGTCTATGTCATCATGTAGGATGCAATAGTCTTTGGGTTGTTGTGCTTGGTCTGGTAGTCCCTTCGCAAAAAAAAAAAAAAAAAAAAAAAAAAAAAAAAACATGCACTTAGACCATCAAATCAGCTAGAATGGCTGCAAAAAACAGCAAAACCACCAGCTACTAAGATCATCTAGTAGGGAAAAACGATGTGGCAATTGGTTCAGCATCAACATATTGCATATACTTAAAACTATAATTTCACTCCTAGAAAATTGTAATTTACATTATTACAGGTTGCAAATATGTATCTGAATCTTTTATTTGTTTGGTTTTGATGAAGACAAAAGATTAATAGAATCAAAGCAATACAACTACTATGTAGAAGAACAAGCTAATATGCAGTTAACCACAATTGTTCCAATCAAGCCACTTACTGTAAAAATCAGAGCTACTATCAGTCTTAAAAAGAATGAAGTACCAAACACAAGGGATATTAAGTATACCACAGTGAAAGAGGCATTCAATTTGAGCCATTTACTGACCTTGGTTTGAATGGCAACTTTGGCTTTAGAACATCCAGCAGAAAAGATGTTGCCTCCCTTATCATGTGTGTCTGTTAATGGTAGGATGTAAGCCAAAGAAGCTGGGCTATAGAATGCACAAGTGGCATAATCTAGAAACTTGAACAGGAACAAAATGCTGAAAGGGTTCAAGTTTGAGTGAACAAATAGAAGTTTACAACTACTACATGTATAGGTATCATGTGCAACATCCAACAGATAGAACTATACAACTGCTACATGTATAAATAGTGGTCATTAGGCAATTAGAGGCAGCAACAACTATCTTGCAAAGAGAAACAAGCACAAAAAGCCACCCATGAACACAAGATGCCCAAATGACAAGATATTGCAATGTTACACACCATAATTGCAGTAGTTCAAATGTGCAATTTACTACTAATAAATGTGCAATCAAGAAAATGGTGGTTCTAAAATATAACAGACCATCATGTTGTAAATTCAGAAGCTTGATACTACTTAGAGTATCATAAAATTCTTACAAGAGATAGTACTAGTAACGAAAGGCATAATCGCGGTACTAGCTATCAAGCAGACTTTGCATATTCATACAAGAAAATTCAAAATGCAATATATTTAGCTTACACGAAGCCATAAATATTATCAATCTAATAAGTGTACATCATGACAAACTTTAAAAAGAGGAGGTCAACAAGATCTCATGACAGCCATGAAAGGCCACTGAACATGAAAGATGAACTATAATAATACATGAATCTTGACTATCCTGATCGACTTGTTGGGTCGCCTTTATTTTTGACAAACAAAAAAATGGGGATAGTCTAGCCTGGGCATCTTAGAGTAGGAGAGGTGCAGGGTAAAAGAATAACAGGGAGCACCAGTACAAAGATAAAGTTCATCAAGGTAACATTTGTGAATCAAAGAGTATATAGTATGAAGTTTGCTTTCAGGTTTTGCATAGATATCAAAAGTGAAGATCTAAGAGTTTCATTCCAAACTGCATAGAAACACCACTCGCCAAATAGATGCCATAGAAAACTACCTTTAAACTACCAATATAATGCTCAAAGATCCACCGTGAAGAAAAATACAAAGAAGTAAGCAGTCCAATAGATAATGAAAGTAAACTCAACAACGACATGTTTGATCACGAGCTACAGTTTCATGCAAGATAATCAAAGGTAAACCAATATTTAAAGTATCAGTAATGTAATCAATTTGTTCAGATATGTCAACATACATTGGCTTGTAGTAGACAGTGAACATAGATTTGGTGTTAATAGCGTGCCATGCAGTCATAACGACTTCAAGGTGCATGCTTTGGCTAGATATGACTGAAGAAGGTACATTAGACCATTGCCACATGCTGGCTAAACCAACTCGAAGTTCACCATTTTCTCCTCTGCGTAAGGAATAACAAAAACTTAGCACTAGATCAGGAATTGCTTTCACGCTGAGTAGGCAGGAAACACAACAGACCTGAAGAAAATGAAGGTGTCTCAAGCAACAAGCCTTTTGGAACTAACAAAAACACTCCAACCATTCTGAAGGAGATGCATCCTAGGTTACCCTAAAGACAGATTATGTGCATGGTTAGGGATCATTCAACATCAGGAACATACAACAAACTACTGAGAAAAAGATTCAAGACACAATATCAATAGTAGCAGACCGAAACCAGTCAGTTTGGCGTGTCCACAAACCAATCAATTGCTGCTCAAACTGCTGGAGCACTAAAATACATTGTGGATGTACTACTCTGTTGTGTTATACCGATTACTGAACAAAGCATGCAATGCTCGCGATCTAAAAACAGAGCCAACCGATGCAGTGTCAAACTGAAAGATGGCAAATAAGATCAAATGATGACTAAACCGAAAAAGGTTGCATGCCTATAAAAATCCCTTGAGGCAATCTACCAAAAACTAAAAAGATAAGATGCAGCCCCTGAAGCTATGTACTCAGACTTTGAAGAAACACATTGCAACTGAGCTATTGTTACTCTAGTAGATTATAGAAGTCTTAGGAGATTACAGAGATTCAGTTAATTCAGCTCTAGGTTGACACTATAATAAACCTACTCCATCACTCTAATCACCAGTCTCGGTTGACAACAAAGAAAAATCCAATCATTGCTGCTCTAGATTCGATTGTTTTAAAACAAAAATATGAATGACAATCATTCAGTGACTCAAAGAGGCTAGCAATGAATGTACTAAAACTCAAAAATAAGTATATAATCCAAATATCACTTCAAAGATGTTGGATCATTTAGATGACTGCTCAACTTTATCTATATAACACCCAACCTGACCACTACATCATTGAGATGCCTTTAACTATTTGAGGTATTGGATCACCACAATACATCTAGTTGAGTTACTACCAGATCATGAGAAGTGCATTATTTACTTTTTAGAAAAAAACACAAATGACACAATTGAAAAGGCAGATCAGCATGAAATTAAAACAAGACACGGGAGGGAGCAAAGTAGAACTGCCACCCTGAATCTAGAGAAGATCATCAGACAACAGGTACTAAAAAATGAGCATTTCATTTGCTTGAAATCTGTACAGTATGCTGAATTCTCTCTGAATCTCAACTTGACAAGGTCAGCAAAAATTTCTCACCAATCTCTCAATTCCTACTCAAGGTACAGAAGCAGCAGGGATTGTACCAAATTTTACACACTTGGGAACTCACCCAAGAGCACACACATGCTTCACAACACAAGAACAGAGCACATACGACATAATAATACTGAAACACACAAAGATGCCCAAACTACAAGACTGGTATCGGCCAAGGACACTGTAATATTTTGACACTAAAATCAGTAGACATAGTAAATGGCTTGGAAGAATATAATGAGCAGTTCATAAATTAAATTAACTTGCAAAAAGAGAACTGTGTGCACTTCAAAGAGAATTGTCTGGTTGGAGCATAGGAAATTTTTTAGTTTCCAATTAAAATGAACACTGAATTTCTCGTTCCAAAGCCATTCTCACCCTGTAAATTTATAGGTTTTATGTAGCCATTAAGGTTACACATGAAACTGATCCAGGAAAATTACTCCTTGGATATTAAATCATCTCTGCACTTATTGAAAGATAATTGTACATTTTCATCAATATTTGCAGGTTTTATGTAACCTTGATATACGGTCAGCATAAATACAAAAAAATATATGCAGCTGTCCGGTGCCACTATTCTAAATGTTTCTTCAGGCTTTGATGTACAATAATATTTTAAATAGTGTTGACTTGTCATAAATTGCACAAGTAATTTGCTAAATCAAAATCTTTATCTTGCCTTTTTGAGGCAGGATTTTTCAAGTACACAAAAAGGGATGTAAGAAATTTGGAACCATATGCTACCTGTCGCTGGCAGCATATAGCACCCGCCATGTTTATCCTGATACATGAATTAGAGAGAATTCCCAAACTCCCAGAAACTACAGGCCATGCAGAATGCTAGCACATACTAAGGAACCAGAATACAGTGCATAGCTCGAGGCAAAGGTTCTCAAATTCACAGCAACAATCTGGTACATGTCCATGAACAACAGGTGTATCCATCAAAATGTCGCTAGCGTTGGACAAAAAAAATTACAGACTCGTTTTTGTTTAGCCTAGTCAACATCTATGACCTCAGCAACTAACTCCAAATCCAAATGGGTTTCAAAGAAATGCCTGGACCATATTTAATGTCTATGTTTAGCCAAAATTCTTCGATAGGTGCCAACCTTCAGCAAGCCCAAATAAAGAGAGTTGTCTAACATTCAACAATTCTAGTAATCTAAATTGACAGGTACAGACAAAAGCACCTAGCCAACATGAAAAGGAAGACGACCTCACCCACAGCTCGCCGGAACGCAGGCCAAAGAAGCTTCACCCAACCCACTGCTTGCTTGAGGTGCACAGCACAAGCAAAGCGCCCTAACCCACAACTCTGCCCCACCCGCAGCCTGCCGCAGACAACCTCTGCTCTACCCGCTGCCTGCCCGACAACATTCGCCCCACCCACAGCCCGCGCGCGGCGCAAAACTAAAGCAGCGGCGAGGCCACTGCCTGCGCCACCGAAGCGATGCAAAGAGGATTGGGCTGCAACCAAATCCACATCCACAACCCAACAAACCCCTAAATCCACCCAAAACCGAATCGGTGAGAGTGAGGAGAGACACACTGAGACAGGGAGGGGCGGAGCACCAACGCCGCCTCTCGAATTGAAGCGACGGCGACAGTAATTGTCGGGACAAACACCTTTCCCTTCCCTCAACACAATACAGAACCACGAAATCTACACCACTACCACAAAGTAGAATCGACACAAACCTGCGGGCAGCACCGCGACGGGAAGCACGAGCTCGCCGGAGAAATCGCCGCAGCGCCTCTCGAAATGGCGGCGCCCGAACACCCTAGCCCGAAGAATCTCCCTCGAGCATCCCCCCGACCTAGGAGCTGCACCCCGCGCGCTCGAAGCCGTGGATCTCGGCGCCCCAATCGCATCCGACGCCGCCGGAGCCCGGAAGAAGGTGGCGGCCTGGTGGGCGAGATGCGGTGGTGGGGAGTAGGTGTGAGTGCGAGCTAGGGTGGAGTCCATGTTCGTTCGCAGTTCGGAATGACGGGAAATGACGGTAAGGTGGTAGCGGGTGCGTTCAATAGTTCTGGACCCGATAAGAAGGACGGACCCAACAAGCACCACAGTTGGCGCACAGATCTTAAAGCCAATCGGGATGAGGACGTGTCGCCAGAGACACAAGCCGAAATCGGCGACGAGACATAGGAAAAGTGTAAAACTTATTGGTTTACCAATTACTTTTTTGAACTATCGGAGGTGTTTTAAGAGGGATTCTCCTACTCCATCTATTCTAAAATAAGTGCTGACTTTTTAAATAATTAAATCTTTTCAGTTTGACTAAATATATAAAAATATGCAAATATTTATGTTGCATAATGAATATCAAGTACATTGATAATGCAATATATATCTTCTTAATAAATACATTAGTAGATATGAATATTAATAATGTTTCTATAAAGCTAATTAAACTTAAAAGAGTTTGATTTCTGAAAAGTAAGGTATTTACGCTATTAGTTTTAGGATGAAGCTTATAGTACTTCACAGAACTTAACAAATATGAAGTTTTCTTCAGAAGTCCTTAAATAGATGATTTTTTTTCTTCAATTTAATCAATTAATAAAAATACAAAAGTCTCCTTTTTTTTTTTGAGACATGGTTTGACCAGCATTTCCAACAGTCTCGCCTGGTTCGCCAGGTATAGCAAGCAGGATGGCCGGCAAGGCCGAGGGCCCCGCCATCAGAATCGACCTGGGTACACCACCTACTGTCCGTCGGCGCTGCCGGGCAGCACAACCGCATCGAGCGCACCACCCCGTCCCCTACACGCCTTCACCGACTTCGAGCGCCTCATCAGGGATGCCGCCATGAACCCCATCAACATCGTCTTTGGTGAGCTGACCCAGACCAGACCCCATCTCCCGCCCCCTTCGTTGTACTGAACTCCTGATGGTCCCTGCTCTGCTGCTTGCTGGGTTAGATTAGATCTGGTGATTTTGGCTCCCGTTCTAGCTCAGCCTGTATTGATTTTTGCAAAGTTCTTAATGTCTCAAGGAATCCCTGCGCATGTCGTTTATCACTTTGAGTACCTTGGATGGATCTGTTGCTGGTTGCTAGTTATTTCGCTCAGAGCTACTGGATCTGCGCGCCTGCTTAGTTCAGTTGACTGCTGTTGCGATGGTTGACTTCATGTTTACTCTTGTGTGTCAACTTAATTGGTAACAGAAAGGATATAATTGTTCTATTATACTTCGATTGCCACACAATTTGCCTGCACGTGCCCTGTCATTAGGCTGTTGTGTGTGAGCCAGAAAACAACTTTTTATTGAAGGGGGAATTGAGGATGCTATATCCATAACACGCGTCTGCATCGCGGATGATGATCCAAGTACATCATGCACTACCATCTGATCTTCCTTAAAAAAAAAATCTCGTTTTTGTATGTTTTTTTTTTTCATCGAAAGGAGCTGAACCTATCCAACAGTTAACTAAATTTCAATGATTTCCCCTTTTGAGAGTTTGTTTCCTTGCAGTGTTTATTGTGCAACCTGTGATGTAAATGTACCCATTCTCTGAGAATTAGTGACTATTATTATTATTCAATTCAAAACACAACGACCATCTTTTTTGCTGAGGTTGCGTGCTTTTACTTAATGCATTGTTTTAATACGTGAAGAAGCATTAGGGATTCTTGCAATGCCGTTTGGTATCTGACGCATGGCTTTTTTTTGAGCTATATGCGGCGTGAAATATGGCAAATAGCCAGGAGGAACGGATCTTGTGACATTGGTTGCTCCTTAATTAGCCTACAGTTACTGATTTATAGCAGTTTACATGCCAACATTCTCCTTTTAGTTTTGTGTAAACCTATCCTGGAGCTTTGTTTTGTTGATTCTAGACTAGAATAACCAGACATCTGTGATCTGCAGTTTATCTAATAATTGGCCTGCTGTATGCTCATTCAAGTGTGTGTCGTTCTAGCTATTGCCTTCAGTTGTGAGCTTAACATTATCATTAGTTCTTGAATGACAAGTTTGTAGTCCACATGATTTAAATGAATGTTACCCCCTACCATTTGTAGAATAGTTATCTACTTCTGAATGTATTATACTTGTAATAGACAGTTACTAGTCCTTGTATTAGCATTAAATGTGATTTTACTTCCCTGTAGGAAGCCTATACTGATTTGTACTGGTGATTTTCTTTATTAGATTAGAAACATATCATTTATGTGTACAAAAAATATACTGCAATTACTGACACATAATATCCTTTCTGCAGTCGCCAAGCGTCTCAATGGTAGGAGATTTACGGATGCTTCTGTACAGACTACAGAGCGACTTTAAGCTCTGGCCCTTCAAGGTTACTTAGGGGCCTGGTGACAAACCCATGATTGTTGTTCAGTACAAGGGCGAGGAGAAGCAGTTCGCTGCCGAAGAGATATCTCCTCTATGGTTCTCAACTTCTCATCAAGATGATGGAGATTGCTGAAGCTTACCTTGCTAACACTATCAAGAACGCAGTTGTCACCGTTCCTGCTACTTCAATGACTACCTGAGGCACGCAACCAAGGATGCTGGGGTAATTGCTGATATAAATGTTATGCATTTTATCAATGAGCTGACCGCTGCTGCTATTGCATATGGTCTTGACAAGAAGGCTACCAGCGTTGGTGAGAAGAATGTTCTTATATTTGACCTTGGAGGCGGTACTTTTCATGTCTCTCTTCTCACCATTGAGGAGGGTATCGTTGAGGTCAAGGCCACAGCTGGTGGCACTCACCTTGGTGGTGAGCTATATGCTGTTTCCTATGATGCTGCTGTCCAGGCTGCCATCTTGAGTGGTGAGGGCAATGAGAAGATTCTGGACCTCCTGCTGTTGAATACTTGAATGTTACTCCACTTTCTCTTGGTCTGGACATGGCTGGAGCTGTCATGGCCTTTCTGATCCCGAGGTACACTACCATCCCCAGCAAGAAGGGTCAGGTATTCTCCACCTATTCAGACAATCAACCTGGTGTCCTTATCCAGGTGTATGAGGGTGAGAGGACAGGACCTGGGACAACAACTTGCTCAGCAAGTTTGAGCTCTCTGGCATCCCTCCCGCACCCAGGGGTGTTCCTCAGATCACAGTTTGTTTTGACATTGATGCGATTGTATCTTGAACATCTCTGCTGAGGACAAGACGACTGGCTAGAAGAACAATATCACTATCACAAACGACGAGGGCAGACTGAGCCAGGAGATTAAGAAGATGGTCCATGATGCTGAGAGGTACAAGTCTGAAGATGAGGAGCACAAGACGAAAGTCGAGTCCAATAACGCTCTGGAGAACTATGCGTCAATGCTTACAACATGCGCAACACCATTAAGGATTAGTAGATCTCCTCCAAGCTCGACACAGCTGACAAGAAGAAGATTGAGGATGCAGTTGATGGTGCCATCCAGTGGCTTGATGGCAACCAACTTGCTGAGGCTGACGAGTTTGAGGACAAGATGAAGGAGCTCGAGGGCATCTGCAACCATATCATCACCAAGATGGACCAGGGTGCTGGTGTTGACATGGTCTGTGGTTTGGACGAGGATGCACCATCTGGAGGTAGTGGCGCTGGCCCCAAAACTGAGGAGGTTGACTAAGTGTGAAGAACAATTGTTGGTGTTTTCAGGTAGCCTGCAATATGTCTTTTGTTATGCTAGTGGTTCATTCTTGGATGTCTCTTGTTCTGCTAGTGGTTAATTCTGGATTGTTGTGCTACCCTTAAGATAGCGCTGTCTTCGATGGCTTTAAGCTAAATCTGTTGCAGATGTCTAGGACATATCCTGTCTAAATTGACATGATAGGCTAGTTAATTGTAACTTCTCTGCATGCTTATTTCATCTTATTAAATTCTTATTCATTCCTGTGTGATTTCCCTTGTTTTGAATGGCTTGGTCGGTTTGTGTTGCCTGCTATTTCACTGAGTGAATTCTAACCAGGTTAATGCCCTTCTTGTGTCTGTTTTGTCATTTTTCTCCATGCCAATGTTAAACTCCTGCTTCCGTGTGCTTATTAGCACAATTGCCCAGCAGGGAATGCATTCTCTAGAAAGATGGTGCAACTCCTGTGTTTTCTTTTGAAGCCGAAAATCTGTCTACTAGTTCATTGAACATCGTGATTGTGTGCTTCACAATATGTGATCGCATATCTATTTCTTCTACAGTTACTCTATTGCTCCATTGCGTGTGGATTTATTAAATTACTGTCTGAATCATTATGATGGACTGCTGAGATAATCATTTGTCAGAGTTTTGCTTCTTTCATTCATGACACAATTCTGTGCTTATGCCTGGTTTGACCAGCGTGCACTGCTTGTGCTCCTTTGACTGATTGTAGTCAAGTTTCATGGTTTGACCCTGTCATTCGTAAGGTTTCATCAGCATTCACTAGTAACGAAATGATTTTTGCGAGCACTTGCAAAATCTTTTCCGTGGCGGGCACTTTTTTTGCCCGTCACGTAAAAATACCCCCGCCACGCCCAGCTTTTTTTACGTGGCGTGCGTTTTTTGCCCGCCACGGAAAAGATTTTTGCGCGTGGCGGCACCTTAACACGCCCGCCACGTAAAATAGTTTCTTTTGCGTGGCGGGCGTTAAGGTGCCCGCCACGTAAAATAAATTTTGCGTGGCGGGCATTCTAAAACGCCCGTCACAGAAAAATCGAAGCCCAACAAGCCCATTTCAGCCCGAATGCATTTGGTATATATATGGCGATGAAACCCTAGCCTCCACTTCACTTCTCACTTTTTCTCTCCCACCCGGCCACTTCTCTCTCCCACTCGAACTGCTCCTCTCCCCTTCGACCCTCTCTCCCACGCGAGCGGCCGAGATGCCCGACGCGGCTCCTCGTCTTCCTCCCCTCCCTCCCACCCTCTCTCCCGCGTTCTCCCTCACCGGGCGGCAAGGACCGGCGGCCCCCCTCCGGCGGCAAGTCCCGCGGGCGGCGAATCAGGCGGTGCGGCGGAGGCGGGTTCCGCGCGGGCGGAGGCGGATCCTCGCCGCTGGCGGCGGCGGGTTCGCGCCGCGCGCGGAGGCGGAGATCGGCACGGGCGGGCGCCCGACCAGCCTCGACGCCGGCGGTGGCCCAGCCCTCCCACGGCGCGGCGTACCGCCCCTTCCTCCCTCAGCTTCGCGGCGGGCCCCTCCATCCCTCGACGCGCGGCCGGTGCTCCCTCCCTCCACGACGTCCCTCCGGCCGCGCGGGCGTCGATCCATGGGCGGATCCGCCGCGCCGGCGTCGATCCGCGGGGCGGATCCGGCTAGGCGGCCCCAACAGCGGCGATCTCCACCTCCGCGGCCGATGGCGCCGGGGCGGCGGCGATCCCCGGATGGGCTCGGGCGGGCCCCCCGGATGGGCTTGGCGGGCCTGTCCAGGTTTTTTTTTTTTTTTTATTTTCTTGAAATCATTACCGTGGCGATGGCGCTTATAAGATGCCCGCCACGGTGCATTTGTTTAGCATGGCGGGCCAGGTGCCCGCCACGCAAAAGGGATCATTTTCCGTGACCCTTTTGGTTGGAGCGTGTGTGCCCGCCACGCAAAAAATTTTTTTGCCCGCCACAAAAAAGCCTTTACGTACTAGTGATTGTTATCTGGTGTAAAGTTCATGAGCTATGATGTAATCTTCTATGCATTTCTTGTAACCTTAACAGCTTTGGTAATGGACTAATGGCAATGGTTCAGAGCGAGTCCATCTTGGTGGAAACCTTTTTTGTTGTTGTTATTGAATTTTACTATTTTATTCATAAATTGCATTGAAAGTATTGACAACTCCAAAACAATTCTCCAGCCAGGATCATGCCACCTCAACATACATTGCTTAGCAACTAACCCTTAAGATACTGAGTCTTAGATTTACAACCGAATTATCTTGAAGAAATCAAACTGTGTCCAACTCAGCCAAATTAGTTTACAAATATAAAATACAATAAACATACATATGGAAGATTCCAAGAGGGAAAATGTGTTCAAAAACACATTTTTTTTCTAGGACAACTGATTGTTGACAATTGTGGATGTATTCTCGTTAGGCTGTATCAACACTCAGTTTAATCGCCATATCGAATGATGCCTGGCTTTTGCGTGGATGTGGCGGAATGAAAGCTTTTCCTCCTGCTATTCACACAAGTATTTGATCGTATCAGTGATGGATGTATGGTGGTTAGATTTCTGTGGTAATGTAAGCAACAGCTACTAATCTAAAAAACGAACTTTCGGCCTAGTGAAAACTGAAAAGAATGCAGATTATTACCTGTAAGCATGAGCTATATTGGATGCAGCTTGTGCGGTCCTCAGTCTTCATTTACCTCAATATTCATCAGAACATTGTAAATATCTCAATCTTCGATGCAGTTGATGTTGTGCTTTCCAATACTGCTGATCTTATTCCATTCAGAGCTACCTAGTGATAAGGAGGATTCATGTAGCTTCTTGTTGCAATACAACTCGAGATACCTAGTGTTTACAACTCGCAGGTATTTTGGAAACATGTCCATGGCGGCGTCCATCAGTAAAAGGTTGTCGAGTGCTGTGACAGCTTTTGCGCAGCGAACGATCCTAATCTTCGGCAACATGGAGAGGCCGCTGATCCTCTTCAGTTGAAGGCAGTCAAACACATCAAGTTCCACAACTGAAGGGAATTTCTCCACATGTGTCAGGTTGCTGAGCTCGTACAGGCTGAGTTCTCTAAGAGTATGCCTTTGGCTGCGGCGAGGCCCAGTGGAAGACAGCTCAGCTTGCAGTTCTCGATTTTGAGACTCTCCAGACAAGGCATGGCTATGGCAGTATCCACATCACTATGCTCCTCTCAGTCCTTCCATTCCCACTCATCCCACTCACGTGGCCCATTTAATTGCATATTTCTGAGTTTAGGAAATGTTGCAGATGTACTAGCAGCTGAACCTCCAGCTACCATAGAGGATGACACTTGGAATTGGGTGTCAATAAGCTCGATGGCTAGAGCATCTATGATGATCAGCAATTCCAAACTTCGAGGCAGCATAGACCATTAAGGAGCTGGGTGTAGCAAGGCAGGTCCTCCAGCCTCAAAGACCTTAGGCTCTTAAAGTCTGCCAATACTGGAGCAAACATCCAGTTTGGTAGCTGGAGACCAACGTATCCCCCTTTCAAAGTAAGATTCTCTAAGGATGGAGGGCAGAGCTTTCCCCATGACCACCTCACATTCTGTTGTTGCTGCTGCTCTGCTTCACTACCGCCAGAAAGAGGCGCAAGTTATTGCAAACTGCACCAACTATTGGTTGCATCCATGTCCACGTGTACTGGGAAGTCATAAAGTGACATCAGATTTGTTAACTCACCAAACCCTTAGGAACGACACTAACATTTGATCCATCGAGGTCAAGAGATCTTAGATGCACAAGTTTTATGATGCTGCTAGGAAGATGGCATAGCTTCTCACAGTCAGCAACTGAAATTTATAGTAGAATTTTCATCTTGTAGATGTCATCCGGTAGCCTAGACATATCAGTGTCCTCTAAGTGAAGGTATCTTAAGTTTGATCAGAGTAGCACATACAAGAAAGGATACGTGTTTTTTATGCTGATCGATGGTATGGTTAATTTATTATGAAAAAAAGGAAAGATATGTTTGTTGGCTTTCATTTTTTGTATGATGTTCTAATTCTTGAAAGGTGCCCGGAAGGTGGATATGTATTAGAAGAATCTGTTGTAATCAGAGTTGGTTCTTGCTTTGCTACTGCATTTTGTGGTCATGGTCAGTTACTGCCTGTCAGGAGGTGGTGTTGCATAATTAATCTAATGAATTCTAGATAAATATACAATATATGAGATATTTCTAAAGTGATGTACCCCTTTGTGAGATTGTTCTGCTCATTGACAAATATATGGATGTTTGATGTTAAAAACAGAGACAGAGATGTGTCATATGATTTGGATGTACAAGTCTCTTTGGAACAAATTACAATGCAAATTCAGCATTACATTTGTTTGACACCAAATAATCCAGAGCCCTAATAATTGAGCCCTAAAATCCAGTGATGTACTAAAATTCATTCATCCCTAATTCACGTACTGTAATTGATCAACAGATCAAGTAACTCGAAACGAGCTTGAATTGATTAGTTTAGTGTCAGACCTAGCTTCCTAGGTGATGAACTGATTTCAGCTAGCTAGCTTGTCAGTGCAACTGCTCCACAGACCATCCCGAACAGATCAAACAGAATGTTGTAGTACTGGGCCGCGCAAGACCAAACAGAATGTTGTAGCACGGTGGACGGCGACAATGATTGGCCTCGGTCGCTCCGAAGGGGGGGGTAGTCGGCTCAGAGTTGAGGAGCGGGCGTGGCAGATAGAGCCTGGCGGGTGTCGGCACGCCAGTGGACTACGCCGCCGCCGCCGCAGTTCTGCAGTAGTCGCGAACTGACGACGGCCGCCGTCCGCCAGAGTTTCCGTTCCTACGACGAAATTAAGGAAGGCGCGTTGATGGGAGACCGAGAAGCCAAGCCGGTGAATCTGGGCTCTGCTAGGCATGGGCTGGGCTTTCTTTTGGGCATGGATACAGCCGGCCCCGGTCCAAATCCAAGACAATTTATTATAATTAATTACCCTGGTGCTTTAAGATCTGTGCAAATGTTTCCAAGAGGATCGCCGGAGCAAAACTCTTTAATATATAGCTGCTTCATTTCTGATCCCACGGTGCAGCAATTAATCTTCATCTTCGGCGAAAGTGGAGGACAACCTTGATTGCGTTCCATGTCTGCCTGCCACCTACATATTACACCTACATATTATACTATTATCATTCCAAGCGTTCTCCAGCCCAATGCAATCTGTTGTACAGAGTCCTTGTGTGTCTCAGCCCATACTATTATCATTCCAAGCTCCTGCCGACCGTTTAAAAAACACAGCAGAAACGAGTTTGACGGACAGGGGTTGGCGGCGGTGGCCACTTGTCTTGGTGGCTGAGCACGAAGCCAATGAGTAACTCCATGATCTAGTATAGAATATTCAAGAATGGGCTAATTTAAATATTCTATACTCTCCTCCACCCGTGCCCCTCATCTCCTCTCATGCCGGCAGCACCCGTGCCAGCCCCCTCATCCTCTGTCCTCCATCCAACCGTTGCCTGCAATACACAGCTCCTCCCTGCTCCCAAATTCGCCCGCAAATCTTGACGACGTGCATAGCGGTGGTGGAGGCGGCTGGCTAGCCTCGATTCGTGGCTGGACAAGCCGGATTTGAGTGGCCGGGCTCGCTGGATGGTGTTAGCGAGGGGCGCAATGCATATGTGGTGGGTGGGATCTTGGCTCGGAGTAGACGGCAGCCGATGGGTGTGAGCAGCGTGGGCCCCACGCATTGCGGCCGACAGGAGGTCGGTTCGAGCGGCTGCGCGGGCGAAGGCGCGCGGTGCGTGGGAACCCATCATCGAGCTCCAAAAGGCGGCCGTCTGCGTGGATGGCAGCTCCACGTTCTAATCCCCCTACCTCAACCTCGAATCCGCCTGCTTCATCTTCCAGGTCACTCCGTCTCTTCTATTGCCCTTGCTATTCCCGACAGCATGATTCGCCCAACCAGATGTCTGTTGCTCTGCTATTTGGTCAATGCGTATCTGTTTTCATCCAATTTTTCCGTGATGTTTTGATTCAAGTTTTGAGCTTTTCATTATCTCAACCATGGCCATTATGTCATTTATTTATCTGAAATGCTCAAAGTGTCTGTTTTCCTATATTGTCATAGTCCAAAAGTTATTGAGAATGCTCATTATTTAGAGGCAAGTTGTAGTTTTGCTGTGGTGGGATTCGCCTACATTTGAGATAAACCGTAGATGCCAATTTGTAATAGTTTCTATATAGTCAGGCAAGTTACAGTTTTGCTACGGCAGGATTCACCAACATTTCAGATAAAATCATAGATGCCAATTTGTAACTGTTTGTCAATACATTTGGCGTGTCTGGTTGTGCAAAATCAATAATGGAAATGCATATTGCAAACTCACATGGACCTGGGGGGCCAGGCTGTAAAATCTTGGCACTCTCTTTAAGTTATTTGACTGCAACGTACATGTCTTGCAAAAAACAGAGAAAATTCTTTTATCTTTATTTAATCTATTTGGTTCACCAAATAAATTTCCTACGTGCAGATACAGGAACAGGTTTGCATTATAATGTTTTCTTTTTCAAAGATAGGTCGATAGTACACCAAATAGAAACTACACTACTACAGAATTGATTTTGCAAGACACCACCCAAAACTTAATGGGGACGGGCACAAAAAATCAACCACCAAAAAAAAAAAAAAAAAAAAAAAAAAAAAAAACTGAGCTATTACGGAGGTGGGCACTTTTATTTACCAAGTCGGTCATATTTGAGGCCCGCCTCCATAAAGATTGAGGCCGAACCGACCCGGTCGATGCCCAATAACAGTCCGAGTATAAAACCGAGCTTAGGGCTTCAGCTCAATCACTCCCTCACTCTACTCCCACATCCCCTCACTCCCGCCGCCCGATAGCGCGCGGGGCCCCCACAACGCACTTCTCTCCACGACGCCCCTCCTCCTTCCGCTCTGTACGCGTGCCTCCCCTCCTATCCCCGAGTGCGGCGCCGGCATCGGGCGGCGGGGCGGCCCCTCCTCCCCTCGCTCTTCTCTCCCCTCCCCTCAGCCGACGCCGCTTCTCCCTCACGGCGGTCCTCCGGGTCCCGGTGGCGGCGCGGGGGACGCCTCCAGGCCGGTAGTGGCGCAGCGTATCCGGCGCTGCGTGGCGGCGTGGATCCGCCCAATGAGGTGGTATGCCCCCCCCTCTCTCTCCTCTCGCCCAGTGGTGCAGATCTGCCCCTAACCCTAGCTCCCTTGCAGATCCGCGACGGCGTGGGTGCTGCGGGGGCATGGGTGTGGCGGTGGGCTCCAATCCCACTTAGCTCCGGCCCGGTGGGCTCGCGACGAGGAGGTGTGCCCAAACCGGGCGGACGTGATAGGCTCCCGGCGCGGATCGAGCCCCCACGGCAGATCGAGCTCTACGATGGCGGATGGAGCTCCCCGCTGCCGCGCGGTGGCGGCGTAGCGCCGCCCGCATCCATGCCCAGGTCCAGTTCGGGCAGTGGGCTTTTTGCCTTTTTTTGTTTTTTAATTCATTTTTGGAGGCGGGCAAAAAGCAACCACCTCCATTAATCTGCATTAACCATCACCTTACAATGGAGGCGGTTGGGGTTGCCTGCCTCCATTAATCTAAAGTGTCCGCCTCCATTAAAATTTGTGTAGTAGTGCTACAGGACATTTGGTCACTTCTATGGTTGCAAAAGTTACGTTTGTGTGTTTGTCCCCATCCTTCCATGGTCCGTGTGATTTCGCTATTCACTGATGTCATTGTTAGTTGATAGATATGCCATTTTATAAAAATGCAAATTATGCAAAGCTGTAGCAACATTTTTTTATAAATATTCAGTATATTATTTCTTCAGTATATGTAGTTCAATGAATTGGAGAGATAATAATATGTCTTGATCAGGTAATTCCATTCTTGAATCTGTGGTAAACTGGCTTCTGTGTGGCCATGGGGCTCCTAGCGGCAGAAGGCTGGCGCCTGGCGGCGAGGCTCCTCCGCCAGGCGCCAGGGCTGGCCGGCTGGGTCCTAGGATGGATCCCTGGATGGTCCGTTCGTGGACTTCACTGTGGTGGACGCTCCTCATCTGTAGAGGTTCTTCGTGTGGATGGTATCACCTGCCAGGCGAAGCGACAGATGCTCAAGGATCAAGATTGACCTTGCCCCTATTGGCAGCCGGGACTCCAACTGGAGATTGGCAATACCATCATTAAGGTCCTAATATAATTACTGCTTTGTGTCCTAGCTTTTTATATTTGCCAACAGAGTGTGATAATATGTGTATTTCTGTTCCACTACCTGCAATTTTATTTGGACATTTTGCATTGCAGGTGGGTACTAAAGTGAGCCGAGGCACCATGGGCCCATGCGTCAAGATCTTGGCTTTGGAGATGGGAGTTGAAGTCCGCAATGAAAACAAATGCTATCCCAGTGTCAAGACGCTCCATGTATTTGTATGACTTGCCACCCCCATCATTTTTGATTTGGCATTTAGCATCAATGGCACCAATGCTAACTTGCTAGCTTGTTTCGATAAGTTTTTGGTGTATGACTCAGAACTTGCTAACTGGCCCTTGTAAGCGTTCTAGGCCAGCAACTGTCTTCTAGCCTGGTCCAAGGAATTTACTTTTATGATTCCCTCTGGAACTTCTCTAGCAGCTCTTTGACAGAGCTTGCTCCACCGAGCTAGGTTCCTCGGCCGCTATTAAACAGACACCACTGTATTCCAGCTGGAATGGCACCGTCAAGTCTAAAAGTTCGGTATTGTTCGATACCGAAGTGGTGCCCGTCTGAATCTTCCTCGGCATCAGTAGGTGGCGTGACCCATTGGATCTGATTTCCTCCTTTTGAGTCACCAACGGAGTCAACCGGGGTGTGAGGTGATGATGCACCACCCCCTAGAGATGGAGTTGATGGAACAGCGAGCCCGGCTCATTTGCCTCACCTGAATCCCCTGAAACATCTGAATTGTCTGAGTCACCACCAGCTGCGCCTGCTATTGTCGGACCGGCTACAGTAAATTCAGCAGGATAACTGAATGTAGAATCAAGGTTGTTATCCGCTTCCACTTCTATTCCATTCACCCCCAACTACAGCTCTTCTTCTCATCAAAGATCACGTCCACGGAGATCATTAGCCTTTTCTTCACGGGATCATAACTCCTATATGCCTTAGTACCCGGCTCATAACCAGAAAAATTCCGGGAATAGTCACGTCGGCAAGCTTGGTCATGTCGGTCCAACTTTCTTGGCATAGGCTACGCACCGAAAGTTCTCAAGTGACGGATGTTGACGTTTCTTAACATTGCGTAAGAATCCGCAAGTGTACGGAATTGTCGTTGTAGCTTTCACCCGGAAATATTCAGTGGTATCGTATTTTCCACAGGAACGGAGGTACTCTCTCCTAGCTAGTTCGCCCAAGGACACACAAGGCCAAAGATGGGGAGGATTGTAGAGAAGGATTTCTACACCTTTAGGGTCCCCTGGTTAGCCAAGCTCTAGAGCTACTTGTCCACTTCGGGCACCAGCGATCGCCCAAACTGGGATGGAGACCGGTAATTTGCAATGCGCCACATCTGAACATGGGGGATTACAAAGGACGGACAAGGCAGTCATGACCCAGCCGCATACCCCCTCAACCGTGGGATGCGCCACAAAAGATAGGCAACCACTAGCCCAAACACCACGTTTGCACCAATGATTATTACTGTAGCGTGATATCGAGGCTTACCCGCCCCGGGGGTCCTTCAACTAGAGCACCGCCACATGGAAGATTATCAATCCCGCAAACAAGTAGATAATGCTTGGATAAACATAAGACAATAAAGGTTATCGGAATCGTGAAAACTTACATAGCCAAGATCCCGTGAAGGAGCTAAGCACGAATCCACCGAGGTACAAGTCCGGGGAGCCACCGACAAGTCCGGCACTTCCCCGCTCCCGGCCCTCACATCTCTCCTCCGCCAATCTCTCTACTACTAGTGAGGGCCTAAGCCCATTGGAGTGAAGAAGAGGAGTAGAGGGAAGAGCTCTACTAAGAAGAGGGAGAGCTCTTGCCTTGGAATGGTGTGTGTTGAGAGAGGGAGAGGAGAGGCCTATTTATACAAGGTGGAGAGGGGGCAAAGTGCTAATTCACCCCCAAACCGACCATCCTCGGGCATCTAGGTGCACTGAACCGGGCTATGCCGCACCGTACCGCCCTCCTCTACATTGAATGGACCGCCTCGCCAAAGTTGGGCTCGAACCACCATAATTTGGGTGCGGGCGCACCCGGCCTGGCTCGGTTCGGGCCGGGCTTTGGTAGGCTGGCATCTTTGGGCCTGAAAAGTGGTGTGCTGCCGTTTGCTCAGTCTAGTTCATCGTGTTTAGGTCCATTTCTCCCTTGGGTTGATTATCTTCAGGAATGCGCTTTCTAGGGAGGTGCCTTTTTGTGCATTTTCTCCTTGTTTATGTATAATTCCTGCAAAGCATCTTAAAATACCAAAACTCGTGGAAAGTATTAGGTTTGAGCCCTACCACTAAGTTTGATGGTCAAAAGAAAGCTTTTTATGCAGGTGTTGACGGTATTTTATATGCAGTTCGTGACCGTCAACAAACTCCCCCACACTTAGTCCTTTGCTCGTCCTCGAGTAAAGGCTAAGGACTAAGATGGTCATCTCCTCGATATGTAACCTGCATACAAGTTATCCCAAGCTTCACCTGCACTTGTGAACTTTTGATGTGTCTACCACATTAATCTTGGGCAATTGGATTATGGAACAACATGGATTCAAATCCCCTTGCTTCAAATAAGTGCAGGAACTTGGGTTTTCATTTGATTTTGAAAATGTAAAAATAGCTTAGCTCCTCAAATGATTCACTCGGATCACTCAATTTTTGTGTTTGGTTCCTCACCAAGGCACATCAGAGTTTTGCCTTCTTTCTTTCCTACTTCTAAAAAGCTTATGTGGATCTTTGGGTAGGGAAAGATATGAAGGCATACTTTCTCTGCATATATTGCTAGGTCAAGGCTTGGATCTAAGGAGAAGGATGGCATACCCCTAGATCAAGAAGTGCATGTGTGTGGATATGAAAAGTGAAACCTATACTATACTCCTATGTGTGTGCCGCATAGGTACGCTACGTCGTTTCCCTGCGACATACGTCTCATGCGCCTTGTATGCCACGGCGTGGTGTTACAACTCCGACTCGAGCTAGACCTGATCAAGCATGTCATTGATCATATCTTACTCCTAACAATGCTAGACTCTTGAAGCGTAATACCGCTAGACTCTACTGCTACGAAGACAAAATGACTCCTTGCAACAATTAAGCTAACAAGGGCGTCGTCCTGCTCTTCACCTCTTCCTCTTGAGCTCCTCTCCCATGTTCTCCTCTCTGTTCGTATGTGTGGCAGCCAAAAACAGAAGATGGAAGGGTGGCTGGGTATGGGGAGGGGAAGCTCTAGGGTTTTGGGAGGCCAAAGGTGGGCGTCGGTACTGTAGCACGTAGCTACAGTGCCAGTGAAACGTAACAGGGCTACCTGGGCCTAGTTGTGGGTTAATTAACCTTCCAGCTAGGTGGGTTAGAGGTTCCAACCCAAACAAAATTTTAAATTTATTATTTATTTTTAACATTTCTATTTGCAAAAAATAAAACTAATGCAAACAAATATTTGGCCTTTTTTCCCCTACAGCGTGTGACTACTTCGGAAAACTAATCAGTTGACATGAAGCATCACAACTAGCCAAGGCAACAATAGGTTCACTTCTTGGGTATTACAAAGATGCTAGCCAAAACAATGAGAAGCTAATTAACTGACATTGCGCTTGGAACCCAGGCAAGCCTTGGAGCATTCTAAGCCTCCTATCTCTCTTTTTATAAATGCACTCGAGTATATATTTTGTCTTGTGCCTTAGGTTATAGGAGATGTTTTGAAACCCGTTGCTGCATGAGCTAACTTGTCCACAATTTATATTAATGTACCCTTACTAGTATGTGTAGGTTATTCCATGCTAATACCTGTAGAAGTCAGATGATTACTGTCACTGCAGAATAGCTGGCTACTCTGACACGGTTGGCTATATTTGCTATCGAGCAAAAGAACCTCATGGTAATGAATAATCAGAGACCGGGCCAGGTCCGGTGTGTTGTTGGATAGTAGGCTCAGCCTATGTTTGATCCTGTCTATGTCAATTATGGATAGTACCGTTGTTTGGACCTTGGTTGAGATTGAACGTACCTCTCACATAACAGCCGGATAACTCGTTCCGATCGTGAAGCCAAGTAACTCTAGTCAGGCTGGGATCTGAACTGAGGTTGGCATCATTGGAGCGGAGCAAGTATGTGCGCTGGGACAGGGATTGACCATGGGCAGGCATGGCCCGAGCGACCTGGCTTACGGCTGTCCCTCGGGCTTTGCGGTTCGGATCAGACCCATGGTATCCCGAAGAGGGTAAAAGGTGACCTAAGGTGATATGACCACACCAACGCCGGCGACCTCGCCGACCTCTCTAACCATCTATCCCACCACTACATCACCCCAAAGAGTCCTTACTGAACCGATCACTTATATTTAGCCATGTTCTCTAATGAAATTGGAGCAGTGATTGTTGCAAAAGAAATAAGAACTAGAGCCTCCTCAAATGATGTTGAACTTGCATCACTTGAAGTGGAAGCATTTGCATTGGCATTGCCTTCAATCTGAACTTCATGTTGCATGTTAAACAATGAAATTTCAGCATCACTATCCATGACCATCACCTGATCATCTTCTTCCTCAAAAAAATGGGGGCTGGTCATAATTCACCACTTTGTTTTCTTCATGATCCTGCATCACACAAGGAAAAAAGACCACACGAAGGTATTATCATGTTAGTAGTAAATAATTCCTCACACGATTCCTCTTCTTATTCACTCAACTTTTGTGTATCGCTCTCACAATGAATTTTGTGGAAAAATATCTCTTACTGAATGTGTTTGGTATGTCATGTTTGATAAATGTGTTGAGATGGACAATATACTTGAGAATGTTTTTAAGATAACATCCATGAAATCTTTGAATACTCCCTACGGATGCAAGTTCAAATTCAATTTGATTGGACATCATGATGCTAGTAAGGTTTGTGCTATTTGTATAACTTATGACAAGCTTGCTGGTTTAAAGATAAATAGACTTTGCAACAATTCTTGTGAGACATATTTTTCTAAATTTGAGATAAACAGATTGATTAGTAACTTCAATACAGAACCAAAAATATTCTTCTCTTTTCCATATGTTTTATCAAAAGAAAGAAATCTTACGCATACATGCTACATTAATGCACCAAAATTTTTTTCCAACCTCATTTGGAACCAATGATTTTGACAAGCACATCTCTAAATCGTGCAATATGAAAGTCAAGAATGTTTCTTTGTTATCTTTTTGATATATGTGGCATTGCAAAGATGAAACATGACAATATGAATAAAATAATTGGCTTGAAAGAAATTTTTGTGCTCCCATCTTGAAGCTATTTGCAGGTTCACCAAAGTTGAGAGAATATTTCTTACATGGAAAAAGAAATAATGTGAATATCAATCGCAATGGAATAAACGAACAGAATAATGTAAAGGATTATTGGAATTATGATATACATCCACCCTCTATTTTTTCTAGACTATTTTCAGATAAACAAAAGTCATGGACGACTTTTCTTCAAGGGAGGGAGGATGATGTGACCATGCCAAGGCAATCAAGATTCACCAATTGTTCTAAGCTTCCATTCAAGGTGAAAGCTAGACTTAATTTCAAATTATTTATGTTGCCACCTACAAGGCTACTACTTGGTTTGTATGATTATAGATTCAAACACCTTGATGTGATGGAAGAAGAATATCATGACATTGTCATAACATTACAAGTCCTTCACCACACACAATTATTTGGACAACAAGAGTTAGAGTCGAGGGCGACTCCTTTTCAAGGGAGGGAAGATGATATGACCACGCCGGCGGCGGCGACCTCACCGACCACACCGGCGACCTCTCCGACCACTACTTCATGCTCTACAGCTTCCGTTTCGGCTGCGCCGTATTGTGTGGATTAGCTCCGGATTGTGGTTCTCTACGGTTGTTCAGAGATCGAGTCAAAGTCTTCACGGTTTCGGTGCCTCTCTCCCCGTCGCTTGGTCGCATCCAACCTTGGCCAGGTATAAAGCTAGTTACCCGCTGTTCTACAACAAGTTATCTCTGTTGCCATCAATAGCAAAGTTATCTCTGCTGCCTTTGTATCAAGTTACCTTGTTCAACGACCTACTGCCATAAAGATCGGGCCACCCTCGTGCCGAAATCAGTTCGGTACTTATCATGGAATAAAATGTGACGTCCTGTTGGTATGTGAAGCATCATCACTTTTATGGCATGGAATAAAATGTGCCATCTTGCTAAAGCAATCAACCACAATAAAAATCAAATCTTTCCCCATCTTGGTTTGAGGTAAACCAAGAACAAAATCCATAGAGATATCTTCCCATGGTACGCTTGGAATAGGAAAAGGAGTGTAAAGTCCATGACGGTTTAAACATGACTTAGCTTTGTGACATGATTCGCAGCGAAGAACATGCCTTTCAACATCCCTTCTCATCTTTGGCCAAAAGAAATGGTCAGCCCGGGACCTGCTCCATCTTCTTGGCTCTAAAATGGCCCATAAGTCCTCCTACATGAGCTTCCCACACAAGCAAAATTTGACGAGCAACGGAATGCATAGTTTGTTAGCTCGAAATAAGAATCCATCATGCTTATGATATTTTTCCCATCCTTTGCCATCACAACACTTGGAATATGGTTTAGGAAAATATGAATCCGTTGCATATAACTCCTTTATACTTTCTAGCCCAAGAATTTTAGCATCAAGTTGTGAAAGCAAAGTATGATGGCGAGACAAAGCATCGGCTACAACATTCTCTTTTCCTTTCTTGTACTTGACAATATTAGGAAAAGATTCAATAAATTCACACCATTTAGCATGCCTTCTATTTAGTTTTAGTTGTCCTTTAAGGTATTTTAAAGATTCATGATCTGAATGTATCACAAATTCCTTAGGAAAAAGATAGTGTTGCCAAGTTTCCAAGCTCGCACAAGAGCATATAATTCTTTATCATAAATTGAATAATTCAGAGTTGGACCACTTAGCTTCTCACTGAAGAATGCAATTGGCCTTCGTTCTTGCATGAGCACACCTCCAATCCTAACTCCACTTGCATCACATTCTATTTCAAATGTCTTACCGAAATCTAGGAGTGCAAGGACTGGGCTGTTGTTAACTTCATCTTCAAGTCGTCGAATGCCTTACATTTGTGCTTCTCCCCATTTGAAAGGCACTTCTTTCTTGGTCAGCTCATTGATTGGGGCGATAATTGTGCTGAAATCTTTCGTAAAACCGTCGATAGAAACCCGGCAAGTCCAAGGAAACTTCGCACTTGGCTCACATTTTGTGGAGGCGTCCAATCTTGTACAACCTTGATTTTTCTTCATCTACCTCCACTCCTTGTCCTGAAATAACAAATCCAAGAAAGACTACCTTGTTGGTGCAAAAGGTGCACTTTTCAAGGTCAAGCATACATTTTTGCTCATGTAGGACAGCAAGCACGCATCGAATATGCTCAACACGCTCATCAAGAGACTTCTTTGTAAATTAAGATGTCATCAAAGTATACCACAACAAATTTGCCGATGAAAGTTCTAAGCACATGATTCATCAATCTCATAAACTAATTACTAGGTGCATTTGTTAATCCAAAGGGCATCACCAACCATTCATACAACCCAAATTTTGTTTTAAAAGCTGTTTTCCATTCACCTCATTCTTTCATTCGATATGATGATATCCACTTCTTAAAACAATTTTTGTAAAGATGATAGCACCACTAAGTTCATCAAGCATGTCATCTAGGCTAGGGATGGGGTGTCTATACCCTTTACGGTGATGTTACTAATGGCTCGACAATCAACACACGTCCGCCAAGACCCATCTTTCTTAGGAACTAAAAGGACAGGTATAGCACAAGGGGAAAGACTTTCTTGCACATACCCTTTCTTGATCAACTCTTCCACTTGCCGTTGAATTTCCTTGGTTTCCTCCAGATTGGTGTGGTATGCAGCATGATTTGGGCGGGAAGCTCCAGACACCAAATCAATTTGATGTTCGATTCCCGTCTTAGGTGGCGATCCGGTGGCACTTCATCCGTAAAGACATCTTCAAAATCCCGCAACACATCAAAAATAACACTTGGCAAAGTAGAGGGTAAGTTGTTAGTAGAGAGAAGAGTGTCCTTGTACAGGACTACAAAGAACATGGCATTAGGTTCACTCAATTCTTTTAGATCCCCTTTCCTAGCCATCATGACTAATCCCTCTTTTCCCAGTTTTTGGGTTCTTTGTGGCTGTGGAATCTCTCCCTCACTATTTTTGTGGGTCACTCTTAAGTGGTTTTTCGCTCTCTCTCGCTGTTTTCTTTTTAAATCATCCTTTAAGATTTCCTCAGGTGTCAAAGGAAGCAAAGAAATTCGCTCTCCTTTGTACATGAATGACAACTTGTTAGCTCTTCCAAAAATCTAGACACCACGATCAAATAACCATGGCCTACCTAGCAGCAATTGGCATGCTTGCATAGGTAACACGTCACACTTAACATAATCATTATACTTTCCAACAGAGAATGGAACGGTCACCATATGACTCACATGCAGTGCACCACAATCATTAAGCCATTGCATCTTGTATGGACTAGATGTGTTTGAAAGCTAACTTGATAAGCTTTCACACCATGTGCCCCTTGCTTCACGAAGTGTTGCAAATTGATACAGTTTTGCACGGACATTTAGACTTCAGGCAGATTGCTGACACTCTGACTAGTCAACACTAAAACTGGCCGGGCACCACATTGGAACCCCCAAACTAGTCGGGCTTGGTATCGTTGGAAACTAGACTTCAAGAGCTTTCCACATGAGCTTTTATAGCTTTTGGGAATCAAAAGATATGATTGATTCTTCTTGTTGGTTCTGTCAGGCTAGACTGGCTCGAACATGGCGCTTCTCTCTGGTTCATCCTTGGTGTGTTCTCATCATCTTCTTTAGTGAACCTGAGCAATAACAATGCATGCAAATTAGGTAGTATATAATTCTCATTAATGTTATAATGGATTTCAGAAAGTAGCGTGTTCACCTTGTGTTGTATCTTTTTAGCTCGGCTATGAGTGATCGGGTCGAAGAAGGACTCTTTGGGGTGATGTAGTGGTTGGATAGATGGTTGGAGAGGTCGGCGAGGTCGCCGGTCTTTGGCGTGGTCATTTCATCCTCCCTCCCTTGAAAAGGAGTCATCCTCGACTCTAACTCTTGTTGTCCAAATAATTGTGTGTGGCGAATGACTTGTAATGTTATGACAATGTCATGATATTCTTCTCCCATCATAGCAAGGTGTTTGAATCTATAATCATACAAACCAAGTAGTAGCCTTGTAGCTGGAAGTCTAAACAATTTGAAATTAAGTATAGCTTTCACCTTGCATTGATGCTTAGAACTATTGGTGAATGTCAATTGCCATGGCATGGTCACATCATCCTCCCTCCCTTGAAGAAAAGTCGTCCATGACTTTTGATTACACGAAAACAGACCTAGACAAAATAGAGGGTGGATGTACATGATAATTACAATAATCTTTTCGTTTTGTTTTCTTCATTTGTTCCTTTAGGATTCATATTCATATTATTTCCCTTTTCAAGTAAAAAAAAATGTTCTCTCAACTTTGGTAATCCCGCAAATAGCTTTGAAGATGGGAGAACCAGAATTTCTTCTAAGCCAATCATTTGATTCATGTTATCATGTTTAATCTTTGCAAGATCACATATATCAAGAGATAAGAAACAAACATTCTTGACATTCTTATTATGCGATTCGAGAGATGTACTTGGCACACTCAATGGCTTCAAATGAGGATGGAAAAGTTTTGGGTGAATTAATGGAACATGTTCGCATGAGATTTCTTTCTTTTGGTAGAACATATGAACAAGGGAAGAACATTTTTAGTTCTGTACAGAAATCACTAAACAATCTTTTCATCTCAATTTTAGAAAAATATGGCAAACAAGAATTGTTGCAAAGTCTATTTATTTTCAAATCAGCAAGCTTGTCACAAGTTATGCAAATAGCAAAAACATTACTTGCATCATAATGTCCAATCAATTTGAATGTAAACTTGCAAGCGTAGGGAGTATTCAAAGATTTCGGGGATAATACCTTAAAAACATTCTCAAGTATATTGTTGATCTCGACACATTTATCAAACATGAGATAGCAAACACATTCAGTAAGAGATATTTTTTCAAAGAATTCATCATGATTATACATTTTCACTTTCTCAGATTTATTCACATATAAAGAATCGAAATATTTGTGCAAAGCATCATGTGTATGAGCCATATCAAACCATAGAAAAGATCATGTATAACTGAACATTGGTTTTCAACTTGCAAAATTTCAGCAAAGGTATGATCATATGACACTACCAAATCAGCACAAATATTATGATCAATTCCATTTGAAAAATGTGTTTTATCACAATTATTCACAACTGTATTTTGCATTCAGGTCTGAATTATTTTCGTTACCTTTCGGACTTTGTGGTAGAGCAACTATCATGTATGACATTTCTAAAATCTTACCACTTTCCTCGTCATGGTCCATGTTTTGGGCAGCATACAATTGGTTTGGTTGAATGACTACCTTCTCATCTCTCTCAACAAGTATGGTAACATCATGAACATCCATCTCTTCCTCATTCTCATTGCAAACCTGCACATTTGGGAAGAAAACACTAGAGGTAGAGATGAGAGTGTTAGTTTCAAGAGTATCCTCACATGACCTATATTCTAACTCTCTATTGTTTTGTGGTGTATCCCTCACACTCGCATTGTTGGTACTCTCAAGGTCAAAGTGGGTGGAATCACACAGCTCACTTGTGTTTTCACTCACCTCCGGTTTGGCTATGTGGCCCTCATTCTTACATAGGTTTTGATACACAATCACTTCAATGCCTTGTGGAGCAACATATTCATACGTGTCATATTTAGCCATGTTCTCTAATGAAATTGGAGCAGCGATTGTTGCAAAAGAATCAAGAACTAAAGCCTCCTCAAATGATATTGAACTTGCATCACTTGAAGTGGAAGCATTTGCATTGGTATTGCCTTCAATCTGAACTTCATGTTGCATGTTAAACAATGAAATGTCAAGCATCACTATGCATGACCATCACCTGATCATCTTCTTCATCAAAAATTAGGGGCTGGTCATAATTCACCACTTTGTTTTCTTCATGATCCTACATCACACAAAAAAAAAGACCACAAGAAAGTATTATCATGTTAGCGATAAACAATTCCTCACACGATTCCTCTTCTTTTCACTCAACTTTTGTGTCTCTCTCTCACACTAAATTTTGTGGCTCCTCTTCACATATGGTGGAATCTCTCTTGTTTTCATGCTGACCTCTCACGCTTTCAGTTTTGGTTGGTGGCGCTCTTTTCTCGCATATAGTGGAATCTCTCTTCTTTCCATTTTGAACTCTCACACTCAATTTTGGTTGGTGGCACTCTTTCCACATGAGTGTTGCTGTCCATAGGACCTTCTCCATTGCTGAATTTGTCTTTTGGTGGAAGCACAATAATCTTCATCACCAATGAGCACACGGGGGGTGGTAGAACTATGCCCACGAGCACCTCCACCATGTTGTCCAACTTGTGGCCAAACAAACCACCATGAGATTTGGTTGGGCTACGTTGTTGTGGAGCCCGATGGCACGGTGTAGATAGGCGTTTATCGAACATCCTCTCCATGCTGTGCAGCAATATTTTCTCAAATTGACGTAACTCAGCTCGTGAGAGTGCTGGTTCCTTTTCTCTTTGTCCACCACCACGAACACTTGAATTTTGTCCTGCCATGTTACGATTTATTCAAGAAAATGTGGAATAGGAAAATTTTGTGGAATTACTCGATCTCACCTCTTACTTACCCAAATTCTTGCCACGATCTCAAGGACCGTGATCATGTTGGTGTGGCGGCTTCGACGGAGGTGGTAGTAGAGGGTCGTAAGGATTACAAATCGAATGTCCCGGTTTAGGTTTTTGGTGGAGCTATAGGTGGCTAACAAGGAGGGCTATGGTGCTGCCAACCAAGTGAGTTGATGTGCTCAAAAGATACGATGTTGCTGCTAACACACTTCCTACTGCCAATTCTTTCACTTCTTTTTTTTTTGAATCTATTCTTTCTTTCTTTTCTATTTTTTATCTCTTTTTTATAATACTAATAGCAGATAATAACTGAAATAACTTGTTCTATATAGATAATATGGTGACTAGCAACTTGAAGAACACGGGGAACACAAGGTACTTGAGATCGAGAAAAGGCTATAAGTATTTTTTTGTGGCTTTGGACTATAGGATAAAAAAAATATGTATGTAGTAGATTAAACAAGGATAAATATGTGGATGACAAAAAGACCTACCGTGGCGACAAAAAAGCTTTGATACTAGATCATAAGTACCGAACTGATTTTGGCACGAGGGTGGCCCGATTTTCATGGCGGTAGGGTCGACGAACAAGGTAACTTGATACAAAGGCAGCAGAGATAACTTTCTTTGTTGAAGGCAAAGTGGAGATAACTTGCTGTAGAACAGCGGATAACTAGCTTTATATTTGGCCAAGGTTAGATGCGACCAAGCGACGGGGAGAGAGGCACCGAAACCGTGAAGACTTCGACTCGATCTCTGAACGACCCCAAAACCACAATCCGGAGCTAATCCACACATTATGGCATAGCCGAACGGACGTCGTAGAGCACTAAGTAGTAGATCCCAGAGCAATATCTTCACAAGTCCAAGAAGAACAAGGAAAAACAGGGGTTGAGTAAGCACTCGGCAGCTCGGCTGCAATATCATAGTGATTATCTCAATTCATCAAAAGTTCATCAAAAGTTGTTGATAGCTTACAGATACGGGAGTATTTATACTAGGAACAACCATCCTAGGTAGGTGGAAACACGAAAAGAAACTGAATACGTCGTCAATGTGAAAGGGTCTCCACGAGATGGACTCCTGAGCTGATTCCGCGTGGCTGTTGGACTCCTGCACAGTCTTCAGTGTTTTGTTAATAGCTCCACCTAGGAAGCTCCAAATGATGCGTGACTAGATGCGTTTGAAAGCTAACTTCGACAAGCTTTCACATCATATTCCCTTGCTTCACAAAGTGTTGTAGATTGATACAATTTTGCACGGACATTTAGACTTCACGCAGACTATTGACTCTCGACCCGGTCAGCCCTAAAACTGGTGGGCACCACATTGGAACCCCCAAACTGGTTGGGCTTGATATCGTTGGAAACTAGACTTGAAGAGGTTTCCAAATTGTCCTCATGAGCATTTATAGCTTTTGGGAATCGAAAGATATGACTGATTCTTCTTGATGGTTCTGTCAGGATGGACTAGCTCGAACATGGCCCTTCTCTCTGGTTCATCCTTGGTGTGTTCTTGTCATCCTCTTTAGTGAACCTGAGCAATTACAATGCATACAAATTAGGTAGTATATAATTCTCATTAATGTTATAATGAATTTCACAAAGTAGCGCGTTCAACTTGTGTTGTATCTTTTTAGGTCGGCTATGAGTGATTGGTCCAGTAAGAACTCTTTGGGGTGATGTAGTGGTCGGATAGATAGTTGGAGAGGTTGGCAAGGTCACTGGTGCGGGCGTGGTCATATAATCCTCCCTCCCTTGAAAAGGAGTCGTCCTCAACTCTAGCTGTTGTTGTCCAATTAATTGTGTGTGGCGAATGACTTGTAATGTTATGACAACGTCCACGATATTCTTCTTCCATCACAGCAAGGTGTTTGAATCTATAATCATACAAACCAAGTAATAGCCTTGTAGCTGGAAATCTAAACAATTTGAAATTAAGTATAGCTTTCACCTTGTATTGATGCTTAGAACTATTGGTGAATGTCGATTGCCATGGCATGGTCACATCATAAGGTAACTAATGATCCGGTTGCTTTGGGTGTGTGTTGTGGATTACGCCCCTCTTGGTGTAATTGATTTGAATCGCCGTCGCTCTGGATAGTGAAAAACTTGGTCACTGCCCCAGCATGATAGTAGTAACCGATGGAACATGATGGTTATGTTGATTATGATAAACCGGAATTGGTTATTACTATAATGCTTATTAAAAAAGTGATTGCTTTATAATAGATGCAAATTTAGCACTGATTAGCTTCACTTAACTTGATGCTAAAATATTGACTAAAATATTGAAAGTAAGGATTTATGATAGTAAGCTCTTTTGCTAAAGATTATGCTATCCAGCCAGCTCCGTCAAATAAACCATGCAAATCCTTTGGAGTCATTTTGTTTTTCATCCTGTCCCGGTAAGTCTTCTTGAAAGTACAATTGAGTACTCAGAGTTTTATCCCACCCTATTGCAAGTGAAGTTCATGGGTTGTTGAAGATGGATAACAAAATGCTAGTGGGCTTGGCTGGTTTGTATCTTCTTGTTGACACTGCTTAGCGACATCACTAAATAGCAACGGCGCTAAATAGCGTTGGTATTAGAATTACTTTGCCACCAATAAACTAGTCATGATTCAATTAACTATACTTCTAGTTATGAGATTAGGTTGTCATCCCTAACTATGAAACTAGAAATATATATATATATGGCATATACATTATTCTATAAGACTAGGCAGAAAATAATATAAAGATAAAATAAATAAATAAATAAATAACATAGGTTACGCAGCGGACGGATAATTATAACAATTGTAGCATTTTACCTGGAGTATTACAAGGTTGTCATTTATATTCTACCTTTGGGAAGGTCTAGTTATAACTGAAATGCATAGTATTGATAACTCCTCTATACTATGAAATAGTAATAAACCAATAATGAATAAGCTTCTACTCAATAACAGAGTTATGTCACAAATAAAATAAAGATAAATAATAAAGATATATATGATAATAATAATAATAATGTGTCGGTGTTTCGATTCGGGGTGTACCAAGTTACCGACCAGTGAATTTGTGCTGCGTGCTCCCTAATCCGGATGGTTATGCAAGATGGACACAAGGGATTTGTACTGGTTCGGGCTCGAAGGCCCTACGTCAGTGTGATGCGTTGTTTCTCGCGTTATCCTGCACAGAAGTGCTCATAGTAGGGGTTACAAGCGGGTGAGAGAGGAAATTTTCATAGGTCTCAAGAGGGCGATTGAGGCAAGAGCTAATAGCGAGAGCGAGGGAAAGACTCGTGCGTGCGTCCCGCCTGCCTAGAATAGGCCCTGGTCACCTCCTTTTATAGCCGAAGGAGGGGACACAGGTTACATGCGTGCCGTTTATTTATTCGCTTGAATTATAACTGAGTCATGTGCACTCGTCCAATCCCTATAGTGACGTGCAGTGGGTATGGCGATCCCTGTAGCCTTGACTTGGTGAAAAAGTGTTGAGGCCCGAAGCGTGGATCGATCCGAGGCCGAATGGGAACACCAAGGTCGGGCTGGAGCCTCGTACGCCAGCGCTGAGGCTGGGCTATATGGGGACTTTGATTTGACGTAGCAGAGCTATCAGCATCTTGGTGGGTGGAACAATGCCCGGAGTGGTGAGAACTATGCTCGGTGAGGTAAAAAGTAGAGTGAAGGTCGGTCCCGTCGGGGTTAGGAATACTCTGTGCTTGAATCGTGGGGCTGTTAGACATTAAATGGACGCGACATCCTTGTCGGGGCAGGTGCCGAGGCGAGGTCCTGTAGAGGCCTAGTCTGTAGAGGCTTTCCTGTAGAGGCCCTCACGTAGAGGCTCTCCCGCAGAGGCCTAGCCTATAAAGGCTCTCCCATAGAGGCTCTCCCGCAGAGGGTCCCTCATAGAGGGTCTCCCGTAGAGGGTCTCCCGTAGAGGCTTCAGGTGATTCGGAGAATTGGTCCTGGGGATGAGTCAGGCTTGGGTGAGGCTTGACCTTGTGGGTTGGCTGAGCTAACCCTGGCAGGAATTTGCGCAGGGGTTTGTTACGTTGATGTTTCTCGCTTATTCTTCCTCAAGGATTAGGCGAGTTTTAATGCGTTCATTTGGGTACCCCTAATTATGGATCTCGACATAATGATAAATATAATGATAAATGCAGTGATCAAGCATCATATGAAAAGATAAATTATCAACAGAGTATTCTAGTCTAAGAACTAACATGGAATAATATATGGAAAACTTACTAATGAGTAATTATCATCACAAGTTATGGTTTACTATAATTAGTGCAAACATCTAGCTATCATTGTTAGCATCATTACTTGATATCATACTTAAGGAACGTCAACTAAGAAGTATCTAATATTAATATCTTCACCTTCGACGTGACACACATTCTACCGATTCACTATATGCGGAGGGAGTATTACAGAGGACTCAATAGGGCTGTCACCCCTACGATCTACCACGCGATTCAGCATATAGCAGGCATTTACAGATATAACATATCTAAGCACCATGCTTACATAAGTTATAACACCTATCTTATGCATTATAAGATGACAGCTACACAATCCTAAGTATGAAATCCATAACAAATAACTAACCCTACTAGACATATTATAGCAAACAATAAACATTACAATATATAATATAATAGAGATAAAGCACAATGTCACAAGTAAACTTGAGTAAAGATGTCAAAAGATATAAAAGTACCTATAGAACACCTTGATAGGATCAGAAGTCCAAGCCTTCTTAGACTTGATCTCCTTCTAATCTACTACTATGTAGCTAATCTCTCTAGAACTAGAACTACTCGAAGAACTAGGGTTTGTGGCTCTAGATGACTTGATCTCACGCAACTCAGATAATGATCTGAATTATCGATCTTGAATTAGGGTTTTAGGGAGTGGTCTGCCCTTGCGTATATAGCCTCTTGGGATGAATCTCAGCCCTTGGATCAAACCGACTTCATTAGATGGCTTAGATTGGATCTAAAGGTTGGTTGTAGAAAGATTCAGAGGCGGGACACGTGGCTTGATCTCGATTAGGGCGGCCACCCCGGCCATGTGGGCGGTCTCCTCGGCTCACCGCCGGTGTGCCCTAGCTTCAACGTGGTGTCTTCTGGTGTCTTCTAGATTCTTCCAATTTGTACTAATGGTTGTGATTCGAAAGGTTGATTAGTATGTAGCCATTCCTTGGTATTTTCTCTGTATTCCTGTAAATATCAAAAATTCACACAACTCGTGGAAATCATTAGTATAAAACCTATCTTCTAGTGTTCTTATTCTCTTCAAATCATTTCTCATGTTTATTTAATAGTAAAAGTTGACGCTATCCACCGTCAACTCTGCTCATTTATGCTTTTGTTGGAGGGTGTCCTTTGAGCTAGCTTCATATTTCAAACTTATATTATTGTAAGCTTTCAAAACTTATTGTTTCTTCCAATCAATTTTGAACTCAGTATTATAATATTATTTCTATTGCAAACTCTGAGTATGTGAATTGTATTTGCTTAATCGAGTATGATCTTGGTTGTGATGTGGCTATTTCGAGGTCCTTCGTGACACTCGATGGACTATCAGATTTATATAAGTGATGGTATGCGCGTGCCAACACTCTTAGCGGGGGGGCGGTCATACTTGATATTGTATAAATTGGGCAGTTCTGTGACAAATAGCAGATTAGAGAATAGATGTTCGCTAGATGAATAGCAATTTCTGCTTTCCTTTTTGGCTTCAACTAATGAATTTTAGTTAAGTCACCCTTTCAATGAGTTTGAACAAAATTATTGGTTCATAGATGGAACTAAATAAATAGTTGATGGCTTGAAGTCTTCTGGTTTAATTTAGAGACATGTTAAAAATGACTCCTGATAAACATGCTTTGATGATATGGTTTACTTCCTTGCTGACCCAAACAACTAAGTATGCCTCTTGAATTTTGTTTTTGTTTATGTTGTGAAAACGATGCCTCTTCACCAATTGATGCCTATTCACGAGATGATCTCATCCATTCAAGCACAAGATTAGTGGCTAGGATTAGACAGTGAGATTTACTCCCAAAGGGCATGTCCTTTGGGAATCTGTCATGCCTGTACGGTTGTCTCTTTGGGAACAGTTGTGTTCCTTTGAGACACCCCTTCACATGTATAAATATATCCTCGGATATCAATGAAAGAAACAGTTTTTTTCAATCACTTGTTCATTTACATTTCATTTCTAAAAGTTTAGGTACTAACCAAGTGACGATTGGCCACACAAGATATGGAGACATACCTGGGTGATGAAGTGGTGGGTTGTGCGCGGTCAGGCCCAAGATTGCGGAGATCAACGGGTGCGGTCAAACTATCAAACTGGCGAGGACAATGGTCTTTACCCTATGAAGAGAACAACAGCAATGGAAGGCACTGGCTGAGACTGATCCTTTGACGACAGCGAGCTAGTGGGGTGGGTTTGGCGGAGACGACACCGGCTGGCTGGCCGCTGCACGCCGTTCCTTTCCTTTCTTCCACAGGCAGGAGGAGCTGAACGGTGGCTTGCGCGACGATCCACTATGATGATCGATGCATATGGCGACATGAGTGATGATGTAGTCGTGGTGAGGAGGGGAAGGAGGCGATGGCGTCGATGATGATTGCGGTGATTGTGACCAAGGTATACTATGGATGATCTCGTCCGCCTCTCTTTAAATAAACAGTGATTGTGCGGTTGTCGCTACAAGTCAAGAAGGGAGGAGAAGGAGAGAATCAAAATCCTGGTGTTGGGATAGCACCAAAACATGCTACTCGGGGTTGCCGAACGCGTTCACCAAAGTGGAAATGACCCCAAGTCCCAACCGAAAGTGGCGACGAAGACACAACTGAAGTCACGACCAAAGCGATTGTTGGAGTCGCGGCCGAAATCACAACCGAAAGCGACCGACGGAATCGCAGCAGAAATCCCAACCGAAAAGCGACAACCGAAATCAAAGTGACGAAATGGCAGTGATGGGGAGCTAACAGGACAGCGCCCCTCCCCTCTCTCCTTCCCCTCTCCCCCCTTTTATAGGGAAGGTGGGAAGGGTTTCTTCTTTATTACCCACAACATGGTTGGTATTTATAAGAACGCCACTATGGGCTACAAATGGGCCTAAATACCATATGTTCTACTCTCAAGCCATACAATTAGGCCTATTACACAACGAGGGGGGTACCAACATGTTGTAGGCCCCCAACAGTAGCCCCTCAGCTATTCGGTTTTGAACCTTTGTTCAAAACCCAATAGCTGAATACAATAAGATGTGGTGGTCCTAATTGTAGCTTGGATCTCGATTCCCGATACACTCTTCGACTGCACCAGGATGGCTTCGCCTCTTGACAATCTTCAATCTGTCTCCAGCTAGTCTTTGATGGACCCCTTTGCTTGCGCCTCCTGGTCTCCTTGGTAGCTTGCTTTCGCAACATAGTCGAGGTAGATGTAGCGGTCGGTCTTGGCAAATTAGTCGCGGACATATGATCATGGCTGACTCGGCGCTTTCCTCGCGGGCGCCGGGCAAAGTTTCTGATCAGGCGGATTGCTTGTTCAATGTGCCCAGCACCAACTCCCCCTGGCTGGCGTCTGCGATACTCTATGGAAGACGTCGATGGAGAACCCGAAGATGCAAGGGATGAATTATCAATGCCGAATTGTTGCCAAAGGTGTCGAAAGAGATTCATTTTGTTAATCAATTTTATTACTACTACTATTAATATTTTGCACACTCCTTATCTTTTGAGCCCCTTGGCGCCTTCAACGCTATCCTCGCGCCGACTACCTCCAATCTCCTAGGCGTGAGGGTCGAAAGTGGCGAATATAGGAAAAAATGAGCCAAACGAGCCCCTCGACGCATTCAAGTTATTTCGGGCGCCAACTCCCCCAACCTTTCGGCGAGGGGCCAATATAGCCAAAAACGAGCCGAAAATGAGCCCCTCGGTGCATTCATGTTATTTCGGCGCCAACTCCCCCAACCTTTCGAGGCAAGGGGCTTAATATAGGAAAAAATTAGCAAAAAACGAGCCCCTCGGCGCATTCATATTATTTCGGCGCCAACTCCCCCAACCTTTCGAGGCTAGGGGGCGAATATAGGCAAAAACAGGCCCCTCGGGCGCATTCAAGTTATTTCGGTGCCAACTCCCCCAACCTTTCTAGGCGAGGGGGCTTAATATAAGCAAAATGAGTCAAAAGCGAGCCCCTTGGCACATTCATGTTATTACGGGCGCCAACTCCCCCAACCTTTCGAGGCGAGGGGCGAATATAAGCAAAAGTGAGCTGAAAAGCAGGCCCCTCGGCGCATTCATATTATTTCAGTGCCAACTCCCCCAACCTTTCAAGGCGAGGGGCGAATATAGGCAAAAATGAGCCAAAACGAACCTCTCGGCGCATTCAAGTTTATTTGGCGCCAACTCCCCCAACCTTTCGAGGCGAGGGGCGAATATAAGCAAAATGAGCTAAAAACGCAGCCCCTCGATGATACCCTATTTGGGTTTGCCTTGACTTTTGACCATCTTTGGCCTTATCTATTTCGCATCAGGTGGCGAGGTATGCTGATCTCTTCAGCATACCTGTTTCGATCTGACTTCGGCCGAATATACGAGGTATGACCGTCGTACTTTGTTTTTCGGCTTGTTCTTCTTTGTCTACTCGGACAATCCATACCACTTCGGGAAAGTGCTTAAGCGTGGAGTGTTAACTAAATGTCTTACGAGAGATTGCCTCGTTAAAAAACCTCACGCCCCGAAAGGGCTTCCGTAGTGAGGAAAAAAAGAGCGCGAATATAGGGGAGGATGAGTGCACTTATAGTGAAGGAGACTCCACCTTTTTTCCGCTCATAGTTGATGCATTCTTTTGTATTTTAGGCATCTTCGCTCCAAGCTGTACGATCATTCGTCGGGTGAACAGTTTTTGTTCGGCATACGATGGCCGTGTTTGCTGATTTCTTACGCAAACTTTTCGCCAATACGCTGTCCGAATACCCGAGGTGTTGCTTAGCCATGCCTCATTTTTGGTTTTTGTCGCAAACTTTTCACTGTCCAAATACTATGAAAGGGCAGCCCGTCCACCTGATCAACCACTTCGTCCCTCGCATGTTCGGAGGGTAGAAGTCTTAATCTCTTTGACTTTCGTTTGTTTTGCCCCCATTTTCGGGTGGTCGAAGTCTTACTCCTTTTTGGCTTTTCTTTTTTGCTTCACCCTCACCTTTTGGAGGATCAAAGTTTTATGCCCTTAGGCTTTTCGTTTGCTTCGCCCCCATTTTCGGGTGGTCGAAGTCTCATGCCTTTAGGCTTTTGTTTGCTTCGCCCCATTTTTGAGTGGTCGAAGTCTACGCCTTTTAGGCTTTTGTTTGCTTCGCCCCCATTTTCGGGCGGTCGAAGTCTTACGCTTTTAGGCTTTTGTTTGCTTCGCCCCCATTTTTGGGTGGTCGAAGTCTTTAGCAGGTTATAAGCTTTTCACTCGTGCGTATGGCAAAAGTATTTTGGAGACGAAATATGCGATAGCATTCACCTGGTAAGTGAAGAAACACACCTTTTCTTTTCAATAATGCAATAGTGATCTCAATTTCAGTGAAGAAACCTAGTTGCGAAAATTTGAGATTGCCCATTTGATGACTTGTCTTATACTGTTATCTTAATGATATAATATGAACCCAAACATTTGAGGAGAGTGATAAAATATCACCTAAATCCCGGTGAACAAATTGGGATGAAGATAAAGCACCCATATTATCGAGAGTGGATTCAACAATCCTTGTGGTTTGACGACTTGGGATTGTCGCCATATACCTATAGCTGCTGACCCAGATGGCAGAAACCGAAAACTTCTTCGTGCGTGGCCCTTGCATGAGTATGGCTTGTGCTGAAGCGTTGTGCTCAGTTCAAGAGCGTTGGAAACTTTGGATGCAACCTGAGTGAATTTACTTTCGCCACTTTCGATTGTTGAGTGCCTATCCAGACTGCGAGTAAGGCCGGAGATATGTATCAGAATAACATATAGAGTTCAGCTCATTTATATATCTGGATCTGCAGGTGCTTCAGAGCAAAAACTCTGAGTATGTTATTTGCCGAAGGGGCAAACAAATGCAGCCCTTGTTTCTTTGGAAAGCCAAGAGTGTTCGCTATGTCCAGATGCCGATTATCCTGCAAACACTGAATTGAATTGAACAAAATTCTGTTTATAACAGAGATTTAGCAAAAATGCACACAGAGCGAAAGAAAATAGCTGGTTAGCATGAGGCTCTTGGTTCAACAGACGAAAAGCTTGACGCTGCTATTTTTTTGAAGGTAAATTTGATGAGAGTAAAATCTTCGGAGAGACAAACAAATCAGGATGAGCATGAACCGTGCAAGCGGAAGCAAAAACTGACTAGTATACCTCTTCGTTAAAAGTGAGCTCAATATATAAATTACTTCGGTAACTTTGATGAAATAGTATTGCATGATGTCTAGTGTCCAGGCTACCGAAGCTATAGGTTCAGTTATAAAACGATCGGTCGACGGAAAAATCACTTTGCATGATTCAAGATTTTGTTCCACCGATGTGGAAAGTCAGAACAAAATGGCACATGAGCTCAAGATTATGTCAAATTAAATTACTTCATTATTTAGAGTACAAAAGCGAGATTGCTATGAAGAAATATCCTATGGCTTCTAGAAAATGTTTTTGCCGAAAAGGTAGGAGTCCTACCGAAATGATTCTTTTCGGCGAAAGGATTGTTTCGGCGTATACAACCGAGTGATTGATTAGCTTGTTACTGCATGATTCAAGACTTCTTGGCAGAATAAGACCGAAAACAGAGGGTGATATACCGAAAGTACGGGACCTTGGGCTTCGGTAATGCGAGAGTGCTCCCTCTCAAATAAAGGACATGTGGTGCATTGGCTATGTTTATCTGCATGCTAGCAGAGAACACGTGGTGCTTATATGCCGAAAACAAAAGGAAATTTGCTACTTCACATAAAAGGATAATGAAGGAGACCTCCTGACATTAACTAGGATATGAGATGTGGTGGGCCGCAAAAACTGGCAACCAGTTGTACTCCGAAAGCATCTTCGCTGAGCATTCGGTGCATGGATTCAGTTCAAGTGTCTCGGCTTCACTGCATGTCTTCGGCTGAACTTTTCAACAGTTCGTCTTGTGTGAAAGAGAGAATTCCAAAAATTCCTTTGCCCCCTCTTTTGAAAATCTGAAATATTCAGCTATTCGCCCGATGTAGCGTGCAGAAGCTCGTCCAGGCGCTGAGAATAATAAACAACCGAATGTATTTAGTTCGGTTATCTTATATTAGAGTAAATACTAAACAAGTATATTGTTGCAAATAAAGAATGGCTGTTTCGGGCAACCGAATGCATGCAATTCGGTTAGCTTGAGTATACGGTTGTGAATAAACAAATGGCTGTTTCCGCGACCGAATGCATGCAGTTCGCGCTACACAGAATTCTACATCACTGCGGGTCCAAAACCCCCTTCACTGCCGAAAAATGAACTGGCAGTAGGGAAGCGTAGTGATGTCAAGTTGGTTTTCAGTGCCGCACTCCACCCGGCAGTGATAAGCTTTAAAGAAAAAAAAAAACAAAAAAATACTACGCATGCTTGCATGCTACAGCTGCCAGCATGCTCACGGGCTCCCCACCGTTACCGTTCCGTCAAGTTGTTTATCTCAGAAACAATTCATACATCACAGCCACAGGAAAGATTCAACACATCACAAATAGAATCAATTTATAGACACACAGAAGTGTTCAATACATCACAAATCAAATCAATTCTTCTCCATACGAACATGCCCGCTTCCACCTCTAGATCCTGAGGCAAAGAAAACAGAAATCCATGAGATTTGAGGACCAACATCCAACCAAATCTGAAGTTCGGGGAAGAGGACGGGTTAGTTGCTTACCGTCGTGTAGAGAAAGACCCACTTCATGAAATCTGCCACTTTGGATCATCGTAAGCCACATCTGCCTTGGATTTGGCTGCACTCATCTAGATCTGAGAGTTGGAATTTATAGGTATGAGAATGTCAGACGAATCGAACAAATCAGATACGAATCTGAGGATATATGGACTCAATTACCATCGTTGGTCTCCTTGCTACTGTGTTCTTCCTGGAAAAGAAAAGAAGAAAATAACCATTACATGCGTCTTGCATGTTCTTCCTGAAAAGAAAAGAAGAAAATAACCATTGCATGCGTCTTACATGTTCTTCCTGGAAAAGAAAAAGTTGCATGTTCTTCTGTAAAAGAAAAGAAGAAAATAAAAATCACTCTCACCTGCCGCTGTGGGCGTGGATTCGTGCCCGCATGCAAGGATACGGCGAGGCCGCCATGGATCTGAGCTTTGTGCGGTGGGGAGAAGGTGCGGTGGAGAAGAGACCCTGCGCATGCGGTGGGGAGAAGAGAGCGGCGTGGATCCATGCCCGCTTGCATGGATACGGCGAAGCCTCCATAGATCCGAGCTTTGTGCGGTGGGGAGATGATGCAGTGGAGAAGCCCGGTGCATGCGGTGGGGAGAAGAATGTGGTGGGGAAAGAGATAAGACCGGATTTGGTTGGGGGCTACGGTGACGGGTGGAGAGCGGACGCCGAGAAGAGTTAACAGGAAACAATAAAAACTTCAGGTCCGAATATGGAGTTCACTGTCGGGTCTACTAATGCACCCGACACTGATAGACATCACTGTCGGGTATTTTATTTTAACCGGCGGTGATGTGTTTTTTCACTATCGGTTATGTGTGACTTCCAGTCATTTTTTTATTTTGAAGCCTGGAATGGACAAACACTGGCGGTTTACTCAAATCCGGCATTGATGGGGGCGGTAGTGATGTACAAATCTGTAGTAGTGTCGGTTGCCTTGCGCTGAGCCGAAGTAGTATAGCTCTGCTGCCCTCATTAAGGCGAACAAACGGCCTAGGCCATGGAGAAAGTGCTCGCCAGGGCAGTCGTGTGGTGTCCGCGATCAGGTGCCCAAGCCGATTAGAAGGTACTATATATAGATCATGCCAAAATGGAAAATGCATGCTGCAACGAAGATGCCGAATAATAGAGTATGAGCTATAGTGAGTTATATGCCGAATATCTTTGATGCTTCTGAAATAGCATATACAGCTTCTACAGAGAGATGCGTTACTGCCGAAATGGCGATGCTGATGGCGAAGCCGAGGTGTGACGCTGGGAGCGAAAGGCTTAAGTCTCGGTTAAAAAGATGTTCGGCTCGCCGAACAGACTTTTAGTTGAAGGTCACCGAATAGACTTGGACGCAGGCGCAAGCTCCCGGAAAGTGCTGGGCCTTCGCTTCTGCTCTTTTGGGCTGGTTGAATTTGCACTTCGCTCATGAGAAATCCGCTGCCTTCCCTGCTATTCGTTCACCTGGAAGAGAAACAGAGCTAAAGGACAGAGCTAGGTCAGCATCCATGAGGCACTTGCTTTTTGCCGAAGTAAACTTGTTCGGTCGTGAAAAAATTCGTGGCCATGTTGTCTGCCCATGCTGACTGGCGAATGGTGGTTGCTTTGGAGCATTCGTCGCTTCCGAAAGGGATAATTTTGCCTGTTTCTGAACCTGACTGAAATGCATATAATAAAGAAACATGCATAAAGATAACGTAACGGGTGTTAGCCGAAAAGTAATTCAAATCATGGGGTGTCAGAGGTGTTCACTCTGCTATTGCGCAAAAACCAAAATCAATTCACTACAGGAATC